>WYDE02173843.1:0-10918 GCA_009867175.2 Adela reaumurella | reverse complement strand
AAATACTCACACATATAGTAACCGATACATGACAGCCTTTTTTTTTGAGACTGCACATCCAAAGCGACGATCCGTTTATATAGTTTTTATTGCGAAAAAACTGATATGCATCGTTGCAAATTCTTTTAGTTCGGTCAATCGAACCATCAGGACCTAAATTTCCTGGTGGTTCGATTGACTGAAATTGATATAACTACAAAGAATCCAGAATCCTCGCTGTTCGATCAATCGAACCATCAGAATTTAAATTCCGCGTAGTTCGATCAATCGAACTACGCGATTGAACCTCGCGACCGGAAGGGTAGATCACCTATATACGAGTATATACCGAGAACTTGAAATGAATTAATTTTGAAATTTATTTAATAAATTATTTAAAGTTGTAATTACGCGCATTCTCTAGATCGAAAATGTTTTCCGGGAGTATGCAACACGGAATTAAAAATCTGGCTTTAGATGGTGCTAGGAGCCAAAGGCGTCAGTCCTGTCTCCCTGCACCGATACCGATCCTGGCCTACCGATTGCTCTGCTGGCACAGATTGTCGGAATTCAGCGTGAGTGATATGTATGTATGTATTACTTTGGCACGTCTTCTACCTCTTCATCTGCTTCTAAAGGAGGCCAAGAAGATTTATGAGCTTAAACGAGGAAAGCCCCTGAGGGAAGCTGCAGATCGTAAAGTGGAATGCCGCCAGCTAATAGCAGCCCTTCCCCACACCCTTCTTTGCACCATGGCCTTCAGTATTCAAAAATTGAGGCTCTAAATTCAGAAACTGTAAGTAAGCATCATATAGGTGACTCTCGAATATATCAGCGTCAGCGTCGTTGGCTCAGTAGTTGTGATATTTGGTTTTAATTACCGAAGTTAAGTAATGCTGAACGCGGTCAGGACATGGATGGGTAACCGCTTGACCGTTGACGTTGGTCGTGGTTCGGATTCCACGTTAAACTGTAGGTCCCTTCCCTCTCCTTACACGGTGGTAGGGTAAAACCCGCCCGGGTTGGTACCACTGCATTGAATGAAGGTCGGTCGAAGCGGCTATGAAACATAGTTCGTGTTTCCGTCCAGTTCAGTTTAGCCGGCTGGAATTAAGGCAAGCGCTGACATGGCACCTACCTGCCTACCTAGGTGTTACTACCTAGGCCACTGATTAGGTGTAGGATTAAACCGTTTTCACTGTATCTATGTTTCTAAACTATGTTGCAGGGACGTATCTCTCCGATGCCCAACAGAACCTATCAACGCTCAGCCAAGACTCCATGAGCAGTATCGAAGTGAAGGAAGAGAAGAAATCCAAAAAGCGCAAATCCGACGGCGACATGTGGCCTTCTAAGCGCGGCAAACCCATCATCTGCGAAGTGCAGGATAGTGACAGCGACAGCGAATGGGAGGGTTCCGAAGAGGAGATCGCGGAAGAGAACTCCTCCAACGATGAGAGGGCGGAGTCGCCCGCGTCGCAGAATGAGTTCGCGTCGGACGCGGAGCTGTCTCGGATGGAGGCGAGCGAGGCCAGCGAGGGCAGGATGTCCGACGTTGACAACTCGGGGGACGGAGACGCTGAAGATATTCTCAGGTGAGTGGCATCTTCAAATCTACTAAAAGTTTTTTGTTATAAAAACCGACACTTGAACCCAGCACGGTGTAAGCCTATTTATTACAGCTGTGTTATAGATCCTGACGGACCACAGTGCCATGTCGGCATCTTATCTGCTATTTTTATGTGGGAATTAGTAGACATCCTGCATTCAGTGCAGTGGTACCGACCCGGTTGCCTGAACCCTATCTAGATCTGCAGCTATGATAAGTTGATACTTAACATTTAAGTATTTCATATTACCATTTTTCTCTTTTCAGGAATTCTTTTCACAAGTCTGAGCACAAAAAGCAAAAGCACAAAAAGGACGAAAGCCGCAGCAAGATTCGAGCGTCATCCCTACTGATGGAGCTCAAGGAAGGCAAAACTTACATGCCTTCATCGGTGAGCATCACGCCAATCGGCTCTGGCTCTTCCGCCCCCACCCCTCAATTGAGCTCTATGCTTTGTCTGGACCGACGCCCCGGGATCGAGATCATTCCGATATCGTCTACGCCGCCTGCCGCACTCCCCTCCTCCATCACCATCACCCCCATAAGTTCCTCGCAAGCCAGGAGCATGGAGGAACGACACAGATCCGATAAAAAGTCGAGCAGGTCTGACGAACGAGGTCGGGAGAAGAAGAAAAAGAAAAGGCGCGAGGATCCAATGGGCCCACCGGATAAACTGCCTCCGAAACAAGACCCTTTGACTAAACCGGTTTCTGTTAGCATAAAACCAACCGACGGCTCGCCCGTGTCGGCTAGATCCTCATCGCCTAATTCTGTTCTAAGGAAGTTTAGTCCGAGCCCGACTCACGGCCGATCGATGTCTATTACGAAGTCCCCGAGTTCGAGTGGAATGAAGAGTATGGGCAAACCGTCCGGATCGTCCGGTCACCACACCAGCCCGAGACATTCTCCCGTCCAAAATAGCCCAAAACATCTTTCCGGATACTCGAGTCCAAAAAACCACAGCACTTCTTCTCCTAAACACAGTTCATCGGGCTCGGGGAAACCGAGTATGTCCGCTTTAAAATCTGCCGCCGGCGGATCTCCTTCGAACAAATCTTCTAGCGGTTACGATCTGTCCAAAGTAAACAAGATGTCCAGTTCCAAGGACGGCTATAGCTCTAGTTCTTCCAGCTCTCGGGATAAAGAAAAGAAACACTCAATGTCTTTTTCTAGCTCAGGGAGCAATAGCCCCAAGATTAAACCGACCAGTGTTAAGTTGAAACAATTAGAGATCACTCCAATCCTCGCCGACGCTCCCGCAGCTGAACCGTTAGTTTCGCCTTCTAATGTCGAAGTGAGCAAGTCTACACCGAGCCAAGTTCGCAATAGAAAAGGTTCACTCAGTGCCGTCATCGACAAACTCAAATCGGCACAGCACTGCGGTTCCGAAGGCGAACTCAGCGTCACCAAAGCGCCCTCCGGTAGCAGCAGCAAAGATCGAATGAGCACTAGTTCCAACAAGTTCGCAGACTCTAAAAGCGGTAGTTCTAGCACCGTGAAAGCGAACGAAAATAAGAACTCAGAATATATGGTGAAACCGAGCTCGGACGGCATGAAAATCACTATAAATAAGACGAGAACCAAGGAGTCTAGTGGTTCTAAGCCCAGTAGCGGCGGTGCTTTCAGTAGTAGTAGTAGTTCTAGCTCTTCCTCCGTTAAACAATCTTCTACATCCCCTCAATTGACGGCCCCCAGTCAAGGTTCTCCGAAAACTCACACCGGATTGAAACCTGGGGTTCTTAGCGGCCCCGCTTCAAAGAAGACCCAAGTGTTGCAATCGACGAAACCCAGCGGAGCACCCCCTACGACTACTCCCCAGTCGAGCGGCTCCAGCAAATCCACTACGAGCGTCAATGTGACCTCGAATTCGAGTTCTAGCAGTTCCGGTAATACCCCCAAAGTGCCTTACTCCAAATCATCCTCCAGCTCGTCGTCCATGAGCGGAATGAATCTCTCAAAGTCTATGTCGTCCAAATCTAGCAGTGGATCTCCCAAAAGCGGTAGTAATGACATGACAAAGATTATGCGGGAGCGCGAGAGGGAAAAAGCAAGAATGAAGTCGTCCGGTAGTAATTCAGAAAAGTCAATATTCTCAGGGAAATCGGAAAGATCGAGCCCGGCGCCTTCTAGAGACGAAGTCGACGGCGATCGCTTCAAATCACAATCGAAGGATGCTAACTTTCTCGTGGAAGGTCTGATCAAGCCGTTGGACACTAGCAAGTTCCAAATACCCAAACTAAAAAACCAGACCGTTCCCGACAAGAGCGTAGCTACATCACAATTCGATAACCGGCCTGCGCACAACGATTTCTCACAACGATCCCTTGAACACGGCAAATACCCCTTCCCCCACACCCCCAACTCGAGAAATAGCCCAGATTTAATTCAGAAATCCAATTATCCTCTCAATGTACCCAAACCGCCAATGAATATGGGGTCGTCGAGTCCTAAATCGAACGCGTCGTCGATGCAGCCCCTCAAGCAAGAGCCGTTAGAATTCACGACGAAACCTCAAGAGGTGAAGTCTGAAGTGAAATCTGAGGCCGCACGCGGTTCACCCACCGAGCGTACTCCGTATACGCCTCAGCAAGCAGACGTCGCCAAGGGATTCTCCGTACCTAAGATGAATTGTGAGGAACGTAAAGGTGCCGATTCGGGCATGAAACCGCCAGCTAGCGCGATGGTGGCGCGGAGCGGCGCTACGACGCCGCAGGAAGCAGCCGAAATGCTTCTCGATTTCTCCTCGTCTTCGGCGAACAAAGTATCGGGCGTGGTAGCGGTGAGACCGGTTTACGCAGCTCCGGCGACGTCGCTAGCGCTCCACTTAGTTAAGAGCCCCGCGCCGTCGCCGCTGGTGATCCCCTCGCCGCACTCCAACTCGCCCTCTTGCATCACGGACGACGAACTGATGGACGAGGCCCTCGTGGGTCCCGGCAAGTGAGAGCTTTCGCGCTGGTCTCCTGACGGCCGACTTGCGCTATTTTATTTAGTACCTATACATTTCACAATGTAAATAAATAACCCCACCAAATTAATATTATTTTTTACAAACATCACTCTGTTTGTTTTCACTCTAAACTCTTGATAGTCGCATAGTTGTTTTTGGTGAAGGATTTGTTGTGATTAATTTTTTTTATCAAAGTTGCGTTAACTCATTTGTATGTCATAATACTCTTTCTTTTATTATAATTCTAAGAATAATTTATTATTTATAATGGTGATTACTGAAAATGCAAATGGCAAAATAATTTGGTCGCTTTGACATATTAAGTGTGTCTTTATTTTTTAATTTGTGTTAATTGCGGTATTTTATTACGATTATGGTAGTGTTTCGGACCTGAATTTTCATCATATTGAACTTACGTTTAGGCAAAAATGAATACAATCTTACAGTGCCATATATAAAGCATTAGCGAGGGCTATCACTATCGACAAAGGAATTGTCCTATGTACCGAGGACCACAACTCACAAATGTAATAACGACAAATGTAAATGATGAGATGTATGCATAGGCTTATATGTGATTTCAGGGTTCATCCACCGCGGCTCAAATCGAACGTTCCCAAATTTTATTACGCAATGATTTAATTATATGTATAAAACTAAACGGTGGTAACCCTGTCGATGTAACGTACAAAGTATGGCGATTGCCTAAAATATTTGTGTAAATAAAATATATAAATGGTATAAAATTCTAATTTATGGAAGTATTATTGATATAGGTATCAATAAAATATATTGTAAAGATGATTTGTGTTTTTTTGTTTTTTCATAAAATTATTTACAAACTCTTGTTCATATTTTAAATAAATACCAGGCACGAAAAAAAACTATATTCACCCACAGAACATCTCGAACGTCGGCCCTTTCGCGCGCCGTATCTGTCGTACGTCGGATGTTTTTTGGATGTGTAATAAATTTCAGAGAGGTTTAGAATTTCTCGTTTTTCATGAGAAATAACTAGTTCTCTATATAATGTTATACATCACCGGAATCTGCATTAAATTGTCCATAATTGTGTATAAACTGACAGTTCTTACTTCTATCTTAGCTAGTATGATCTAGTTGATATAACACTGCCGAGCGCGGTCAGGTCTTGGATGGGTGACCGCTTGACCGTTGACGCTGGTCCTGGTTCGAATTCCACGTTAAACTGTAGGTCCCTTTCCTTTCCTCACATGGTGGTAGGGTTAAACCCGCCCTAGTTGGTACCACCGCACTGAATGAAGGTCGGTCGAAGCGGCTATGAAACATAGTTAGTGTTTTCCGTCGAGTTCAGTGTAGCCGACTGGAATTGAGGGAAGCGCTGATATGGCACCTACCTACATAAGTCACCAAGGTGTTTAGGCTGACATCACTGGTACCAGTAAACTGGTTCATTAGGCGATGAAGCCAACCGTCAGTTTCAACAAAAAAAAAAGGGATTTTGGAAACAATTATGTATGTGTGTGTGTGTATGTCCATCGACTTTGCGCCTAAACCGTTGAACAGATTTCGTTCAACAGTAGACTTTAGGAGTTTAAAAACATTGCCCAGAGGTATTTTTCCTAGTTTCTTTTAAATTTAATTGTTTTTTTTATATGGCTCTAACGGTGTTGCTTAAATTTTGCGCATCGCCAACCTGTCTCAAGTATTATATAGATAGTTACTTTTCCTGGAAATTTCGAATAAAGATGGCTGCCGCATAAACTGGGTCACTTTTATTAAATTCTCCATACAAAGTTGCGTTTTTCAAGTTGATTTTCCCAAAAGCGGCTCCAACGATTTTAATTATATTTTGCACACAGTCAACTTATCCCTTGCCTAAAGTCATTATAATCATTATAATCCGTCATAGAGTCATTATAATCCGTGTAATCTGTTGTACAAACTGGACAATTTTTGTGAAATTCTCTAAGTACTTAAATAAAAATTTTCTTTGAGAGAATCCCGGCAATCGGGGTAAGCAGAGCCATCGGTGTTGTGCTGCAAGAACTCTGGTAAATCACAGCACAACACCGACCACCACGTTTTGCAAAATATTCGGACAAGATATCTGACTCGCTGATGATGACTCGGTGGAAGTACCGTACCAAGCTGAGAGGTGGCGAGCCTGTCTGAAATTCCTGAATGACCTTTTATGTCGCAAAACTATACATAATTTGCAACTCACAATGCGAATGTGTTCACAAAATCATTGGGAGGAAATTCAATTTTAAAAGTCCATTGTCTCAAAAACGGCTCGTACAATTTTGCTTATATTTTGCACATCGTCAACCTGTCTCAAGCCTGCATACACGGTGTCCCGAAAGTCGACGTCATCTCTTGGAGGATCAGAAGTGCGATTCCACCACCCGCCTTATCTTATTTGTGAGTGTGACAAGGAGACAAGCGAAATCTCGCCTGTAAGGCACACCATAGTTTAAGAAAGATGCCAGTTGGTCATGTACCAACCGAGTTTGATGATGTTCATGATGTCAGTGCTTAAGAGGGTACATTTAAAAATTAAAACGCCGAGTGTAGGTATTCGCCGTCGCATGCTCTGTCTCGATATGATAGACTCCACCCGGATAGGAGTATATAAGGGACAACTGCAGCAGAGACACATGCTTTACCTAAAAATATAGCAGCGCTGCTCTCAGCAGAAAATTGTTTCACCATAAACTTAACTGAAAATTACAATATTTTCTCAGAAATAATAAAAAAACATCTATTTTGGCTCAATAATACTAATTTTATACGTACTTATCTTTTATGATTTTCATAGAAAATTTCAATTGAAGATCTATAACATTAAGAGACAATATATATGTACACACTTTGCAGTAATTCTGAAAACTGCTTCTGATTAATTTCAATTTCTGGCATAATTGATCATAAATTATAATAATAATAATAATAAATTCAGAGAAATCTATTTCGATTGAAATGGTCCACTTATGTATACTATTGTATATAATACTGAATATGCTTTAATATACTCCTTTAATATACTTTGGTATATTAAAGGAATTTGCATGTTTCAACACTTTTCGCACTCTCAATCAATAAGCCCTCTTAAAAGTGTATATTAGGTGTTTCATATGAAATTGGCGTTTTATATGGAAAAAGTAAAACGGAAAAAAAAATTATGAAATTGTATATTTAATCAATCAAAGTATTGTACCATTGTTATCTACGCACTTACGCCATTTTAACATCAGTAGTTCATTCATCCTTTGCTGAAAAAATTGTGGGAGCGAGAGTCAATAAAATCTTTGAAGACGGTTTTGACTGCCTTATCGGAATGAAATTTTTTTCCTTGCTATTCAAATTTCGGAAAAAAATATAATCTGTTGGAGCTAGGTCCGGTGGAGTATTGTGGGTGTCGTAGACATTCCAATCGCAGCTCCTCTAATTTAGGACCGTTTGTTATGCAGTGCGTGGTCTAGCGTTGTCCTGAAGCAGCAGTGGGCTAGAGCAATTGACCAGTCTCGGTTGTTTAAGGGCTAACTTTTCCATCATGGTTTGCAATTGTTGACAATACAGATCTGTCGTAATCATCTGGCCAGATCTTAGGATAAGCTGTAGTGGATGACACCAGCACTGGTCGAAAAGACACTCACCAGTACCTTTTTCTGAGTCAACTTTCGCTTAGGGCTGGATTTTGCCGGTTATCCTGTGTTCAACCTTTGTGATGAGCGTTTCCCATTATCGTACAGGGTCCATTTTTCATCACAAGAACGATACGATACAAAATCCCCTCGTTGTTGTGACGGTTGAGTAATGCAACGCAGCACTCGACGCGTGTTTGTTGGTTTGCTTCAGTCATTTCATATTTGTTACGCATTTTTCGAGCTTTTTCACTTTTCCAATTTCTTTGAAATGAATTAAAATTGTTTTATCACTCACACCGAACCACGTCCGAGTTAGCGGCGATCTGCGATGGATCTGTTTCCACGATCACTTTTAATTCTTGATTGACAACTAGGGTCTTCGACCGTCCACGGGTTTTGTTTTGTAGGTCAAAATTTCCAGAACGGAAACGTTCGAACTAAAAAAAGTACCGTGCTTTTTTTACAGTAGCTTCCCCATACACATCATTAATCCTTCTAGCTGTTCCTGCAGCACTGGTGCCACGAAAAAACTCATATTCGTAAATAACGCGATATTTCAAATTTTCCATATTGTTAACAGAACGATGTCAAAGAAAAAACAAAATGGCTCGAAAACAAATGAATCACTAAATTCGAAACCCAAATACGCGAGCCTAAATTTAAAATAAATTTGAATTTGGAATTCCTTACAAAACGCCAGATATTTGAGATCAAAGTGGCCAGTTCGACTAAACGCCAATTTCATATGTAAGGACCTAATATAATAGTTAACAAAACCGGAGATATTTAAGAGATTAGCATAAATTAAACATAAAAATAATTCTTGGATGCATACGAATATGTAGAATATGCCAGCCACGCATACACACACCCTGTATCTGAGGCCCAGCACCACGGGGTCTTTGCGCATCTTGCGCAAGTTGTCGTTGGTCAGGAACATTATGTCCAGCGACATGCTTCCCTCCTGATTCCCTGTCTCGCTCTCGCACACATCACCAACGCACAAACCACTCCGCCTATCAATTATTTAATCAGTATTTTGTTAGGGTTCAAATTGGGGCATTTTTTTTGTCCAGAAACACCAACAATTAGGGTTAAAATTAGAAGCCAGGAATTATGCTATTCTTCCAACAAATGTCCTGGTCCTTAGCAAACGTATAGACCTCTAAAACGTTCAAATAGTCATCACATCACAAATAACAAGCACTGCTTTACAAGAAATACACCGAAACAAGATTTCCGTAAGCACGTATCCCGAGCACCGAACGCGTGGACACAGAAACTTCCAAGTGGTAGAAGTAGCGGCTCACAAAGAAGATTCGTCGAGGATCTATAACGTGATGCATGCGGTGCGCGCGCGCGCCGAGCGCGCCGGTCGCCTAGGTGGACGCATGCGCGCGCGCTGGCCACACCGCGCGGAGCGACTGCGCGCGCGGCATACGCCGCATGAAAGTGGACAGGGGAAATCGCCGGAAAACTCGCGTCAATCACGCACGCGCACCAAACGAACCATTACTGTGATCAATGCGGTCGTAATAAAAATATATTTGACGAGCGAACACGGCGCGCGCGAGCCGAACGTGTCGAAACACGAGCATTCTTAGTAAATGACATGATGGCTACAACTAAAAATTAATTAGACTAGAAAAAAGCTCTTTCTCTACTTCTAGCGATAGTGATGAATATTGCGGAGTCCAAGACTAAAAGCTATAGTCTAATCACGGATTATTTACTCTAAGGACCCGACACCGGAACGCTTCACGTACTAGTCAGTTCAACCGCGAGATAGTACAAATACGACTATCACTCGCTCTCGCTCGAGCGCGCAATCCCGGCAACATCTCCTGCAGGATGACGATTTGTGCCGTTATCACGTGCCCAAACAATACAAAAACGTCAGGGTTACTAAAGATGGCATATTCTTCCACAAGTAAGTATTTTAATACTTCTATGTTCCGCGCGCCTAGCAAATTTTTGGGGAGCCCGCTTCCCATGCATAGAGCGGCGCGTATCAGGTCCATTAGGGTACCTAGTCCGTGTAGTGAACGGATGTGACATTCAAATCTATCTCGTTTTAGGACAAGTTCGCAGCACCCGAAATCGACGCGCATGACGAAGCGATGTATGGCTGTTGATAAAGCAAAGTTGGCTCAGTGGTTGCAACATTTGGTATTCGGTCACCGACGTTAAGCACTGCCGAGCACGGTCAGGTTTTGGATGGGTGCCCGCTTGACCGTTGATCTGTCCGTGGTTCGGATTCCACGTAAAACTGTAGGTCCCTTCCCACTGCTTACGTGGTGTTAGGGTTAAACCCGCCTGGGTTGGTACCACACACTGAATGAAGGTCGATCGAAGTGGCTATGCAAAATAGTTCGTGCTTTCCGTCCAGTTCAGCGTAGCCGGCTCGATTTGAGGGAAGCGCTGACATAGCATCTACCTAATTCACCAAGGTGTATTAGGCTAACACCACTGGTACCAAAAACTGGTGCATTAGTGATTTCGTTATCCGTGTCGGTTTCCATAAAAATAAGGCTGGAGCGTGTCTCCAATTTTATTGTCTGTGCTTATCGTTCGTCTACTTCTTTAAATTCCTTTAAAAACTCTATTGACAATACGTACCTTTCTGCTTTATATTAATGTTTTAAGTTAACGCGGTATAAGAGAGCGACTTACTTTTGTCGACGTTTCGTCTCCACTCTGGAGACATCCTCATGACTACGCGGACTGCGACGACCTGGAGGACACCCGACACGT
>WYDE02173732.1:0-10919 GCA_009867175.2 Adela reaumurella | reverse complement strand
ATATATTTTCTTATTTATTCTGTGTAATCTATTCTACATCAAAATTTATAAAAAGATTCTTAGTACGCCTACATACTTACTCCTACATCCTAAAGGTTAGTTTTAGAGGAATGCCAAAGAGGCATTAAACTCGCCTATTTGTAACCCTATTACATGGTGTACAATAAAGAATACATACATACCTACATATATCTATCACTATATCTTTGTGAATACAAATATCATTATTGCACTCTTAAATCGGCACAACAGGCAGCTCCTTACTCTATTAGAGTGTTCTCTTACAGTATCCTGTTATTAGAACATATTTGTGTCTACACTAACAATACGAATGCTGCAATGTATAAATTGACTGGAAGCGATTGCCGCCGACATTAAGTTCGCCTTCTAATAAGCGGAAAACATCATATTTATTATAAACTTTCGCCCAAAGTGCACTTCGCACTCAACTCACGCCAGCCACACGCGCTCGAAGCTTTAGACCCTACGACTTACGAATATGTGTCATTGGTATCCACATACTACGCCATTGCTGCTTACGTAACTGATTGACACACGTCCGTCTATTGACCAGCTTTGACACTAAAAACATCAATGGCATGATTCGTCATATAATACAAGAGCAGTACATAAAGGCCAAATGCAATATTTGCAATTACTTAAGTGATATGGGAACTGACGTTTATATCGTGCTACAATCATATTAAATATGTGAAGCTATTTGAACAATTTATTTAACTAACTAACTAACTTAACTAGCTTATAGAATGTGGCTATTCTAGACCCAACCGTTTAGGCTGATGAATGACTCTTAGAAACTTTATGCTAAAACACTTCTAATGAGATCCGATGTCTCCTCCTACCCACCGGGAAACAGGCGGGACTCTATGTATGTATGTATGTACCAATTTTTTAATGAATTATTGTAGAATATAGATTACAAGAAACTCTAAAGACGACAAACGCGAATAAAGTTTTACATGGAGCCAATGTAATATTATTATTTCTGCTAGATTTGTGAGATATTATCGCGTACGTTATTAGCTTGGCATGGCAACCACAAACTAAGAAATATGTCGGCAGTTCTCACGAGAACGAGAAACCGCATCGTGCACTCACGGCCGATGATGACGCCAGCAACGACAGATTAATTTCGAGAAATATTAGATCCAATTTCAGAATAGGCATTCCACGAAATTTTAAAATGTGTTTCAATATATTCTTCGTTACTTCATTAATTTCGTAAATTAATCGTGGCTCCGCCCACGTTCTATTCAAACTTTATACAGTTTTATACGCAGCTACAATACATAATAAAATAATCTGTAGTTCTGTGCATAAGTCGTAGTCATCATCTCATTACAATTTGTGTGTAATGAATGAATGACACAAATTCATAATGGTGGCGACTGAAGGCTCTGTCACCAGGGAGGAAAAGATAAATACAAGCAAAGATGAGTATTGTCTAATAATCTTTAGCATATGGCATGTTCTAGGTTTTCAATCTAAAGATTCGTCTGTCTATAGTGACGCTCCGCACGCTGATGAAACAGCAAATGTTTTAGCTTCTTTTTCTTTCTTTCAGAAGATGACTAACGACGGCCATGGACATTAGGTTGTATGCGAGGGTTGCGATTACCATGCCGGCCTGACAGGTGCCTATTCACGCCCCTCATGAAGGACTCGAGACGTATACATGGAGGGAAATATATGGGCAGGGAGAGCGTTCCAGAGTTTACCGGTTCTGTAGCTGAAAGATCCACAGAACCCATTGGTAAGCATCCACGGTAAGTTCATTGTGTAGGGTGCACTCCCTGTCCAGTACGCGTTGTGCGGAGGTGGATGCATGGGGGACGGAGGGATCCTCCGAGCACTCCCAGTGGAATAAGCGATAGAGCACACTTAGGGAGCTTACATCCCTACGGAATTGCAGTGGTTCTAGATCGCGGGACATTGCGGGGTCATGCCATGCACCAGTCGCACAACGCGAAGCGACGCTGTATCCTCGGCTGTACAGAGTTCAATGTCGCCAGTTGGTATTTGGCCGAGCCATCCCAAAGCCGGAACAGCACTCCCGGCAGTATCTAATCTGCGATTTATACAAAATCAGCCTTTGGCCCGGCGTGAAATACCGTCGCCCAAAGTTAAGTACGCCCAACTTTTTAGAAGCCACTTTCGCCTTACCATCGATATGGCGCCGGAAGTATAGGTCATGCGACAGTTCGATTCCGATGACCCCGAGGCGGTGGCTTAATTTGAGCGAAGTGCCTTGGAAGGAAGGCACTTGTGTACTTGGAATACTAAATCTTTACAAAGATATAATTGCCTAAGAAAGTCTTACTCGATATCCAAAATGTCTTGCAGTAGAGTACGTGAGAGTAACACAACGAATCGAGTCAAGAAACTCTTACGAAAATCTTGACATGACATCGGCAACCACTCCTTCAAACTCTGAGCAGCAGGAGATCGCAGGATACAGATCGAGGGATTCCTTGAAATATGCGGTCAAGAACCACACGACGATCACTGCTCCGGCCTCCTGCGGCGCCGCCGCCGCCGGTGGAACCGCGCCGCTCGTCCCGCCTCCACAGCGCTGCCGCTGACTCACAAACCCGTTGCAACGCTAACTGCCAGCACAGTTAATTGAAAAAGATAAAAAATGCACTCTCGTGGCAGCTGCTAATAAAAATTAATGCGATAGGAGAAAAGCCGCGAAACCGGTCGGCCGGCGCCAGCCAGCTATCGCTCGACTGTGCCCACCTTCATTCACATGACGAGACAGGAGTTCAATCAGCGGACATAATAACACCTGATTTATGGGAGGCTGCACGAAGTCCAGGTATTTGGGACGTTCACTCCTCGTTAACGAGTTGACGGAGCGGTTTTTGATATTTTATCTTGCATCGACAATAAAATCAGAATGCATTAAGTACCGTAACCTTCAGCTCTTGCTTTAACTCTCAACTCGATCAAAACCAGTGTGGCCGATGAGAAGAACAGAAATAAATACGCAAACATATAAAAAAATAG
Source organism: Adela reaumurella (assembly GCA_009867175.2). Classification (NCBI taxonomy): domain Eukaryota; kingdom Metazoa; phylum Arthropoda; class Insecta; order Lepidoptera; family Adelidae; genus Adela; species Adela reaumurella. Next base: position 7,889 of record WYDE02173732.1, on the reverse strand, counting down.
AGAATATGAATATACATTGCTCGCTATAGACCCTTTAATTTGTGGATTTGTTTTAGAAAATCTTGACTACCCTAAACGAAATCTGAACAGAATGGAAGATTAAAACTAACACTGCTGATAAATATGAGCAAATTTCAATAGACTAAGCATCACATGCAAAGAGCAGAAAACACAGAAGAAGCTCGCTCACCTCGCGCCGACGATCTCAGCCAGACGCCCACCAGGGAGCTCGGTCATGATGTAGCCCCAGAAGAAGCAGCCCAGTAGCATGTTCTTCTGAGCCGTGTTCCAGTGGTAGCGAGTCTGTTCGTACTCGTGAGGGTGGACCTGGTTCAAAACATTTACAGTTGAAGTCTCTCGGGGTTGGCTTAGTACGATCTATACAAATACAGATTCTTCGAAAACTTGTTTTATAGGTCATCAACTTAGCAGCGGCAATACACCACGTTCTTAACCGGAGGGGACTTTGCTATCTTGTAATCTCCTTGCGTTCGTCAACAGCTAGTTGATGTACTCCTGCTTCATATTGTGTCTGCTGTCAGGATGGAGATAAAACGGCATTTTGTTTAGTTTTCGTAAAGCAGTTTTTCTCAAAGCTCTTCGAAATTAAACCAGCAAGGGAAGTGAAAGTGACTGACCACCACAGCATTGAATGTGTGATCCTACTAGACCTGAGGCGGTATTGCACACACGTGTCATTGGGATTAAATAATCACTTATGTGAGTGAGCTGAGGTAACCAAACCAACATCTCATCTTGGGATTCCGCGTAAGTATTACGAGGACACGACGCATTCCTCACAGTGCGGAGAATGGTCTGTTAGTTAATTAGAGGATATAAACGTCTGCAGAAATTCCTATCCAACTGCAGTCGAAATGGCTATAGACAGAGACAAAGGAAAAATCACAATTGAGTGATTGTTGAGTTGAGAGTTTGAGACAATCATCCTGAAATCTAGTTTTAGTGAAAAACAGTAGATATAGCCTAAATCTTATCTTATTCAATTAAAATGAAATATAGGTTGTAGATATAATCATAAGAAAATAAAAGTAATGTACGCCGCCATTTCAAGGACTACTTATTCAATCGGTATAAGTTAAGCATTTGAGAAATATAAATTTTGACGAATCGGTCTTTACATGACCAAGAATGGATTGTCCCAGAAATACTGAAATTCAGTCATATGTTTCTCGTTTAATCTAATGTACTCGTAAGTAAAAAAGGTATTGATGCTACAAACCTGTGCAGCCGACGTAATGTTGTGCAGGAGCACCGGCTGGGTGTTGTTGTCGCCACCGGACTGGAGACCTGCCACCGCCGCGCCAGCGTCGGTTTCGTTGGTGTACACCATGGTGACGATGGCAATGGTCAGGTTGACGCGCAAAGCGTAGTTCAGCATGAAGCCCAGAAGGACCATAATGTTGAGCACTTTGATGCATGATAGACGATCTGCAAAACGACATTGGAGTTAGTAAGGCTGCTGTAAGCATTCGAAACAACAATACAGGAAAGGTTTGTAAAGAAGACCCGTCCAACTTATGACATCGGAAATACATATATCAGTGTATGATACACTTAGAGTAATAATGATACTCATTATTACTCTAAGTAATAAGTAATAATGATTCTCATTATTACTCTAAGATGATAGATAATTAATTATTCATGCAAATAATTGTCGATAGAGAGTTCATCACATTTAATATTTACTGACATTAGAAAGCAATTCCAATTTAACCATGAAACTTATACATTTTGTCGGCAACAACAGTCGTTTCATAAATAGGTAATATTCAGAATTATTGTGCAGATCACGGAACATAAAAAAACTGCAATCATTACAAAAACTGACCGCTGGTACAAGATCTTATATCACGCTTCTGGCAACGTAAAACACCAAAATTAAATCAAAGTCACCTTCAGCTGAACATTGCATGAGAAACTGGCGTATTTTGGTGTTGTTTTCTGAATCTGTTATTTACCTATTTCAGCCCACTCATTTTAATAGAAAAACAGTGTGTTTTGTCTAAAACAAAAAAAATCTTATTTTGAGTTGAACAGATGAGGTGGATCCTATTTTTATTTACGTACAATCCCGAGTTCGTTAGTTGCTTTTTATTATTATTTTTTTAAATCGGTGTCCGATTACTGAATGTCTTTATTAGACAGATGTTATGGTCGCAACTGGTAATAATTTTCCAAATGTAGGCCAGGCAGTTCAATAAAGTCATCGAATTAGCATTTTTGAATGCATTACACGTGCGAATGGCGCCCGACTCCGGTAAAAACTGGATATAAACGGAGTATAATCCGGTATTTAGGTACAGCCTACGCGAAACTTATTATGCAATAATGATCCGAACCGATACCGTCTCGTGGAAACCAATCACAAGGACTTATAAATGGTGAAGGAAAACATCGTGAGGAAAACCTTATACACTAACAATACTAATTTGTGTATAAATATTGACTCGAAGAGACTGCCTCCGGAAATAAGTCCGCCCTCTGCTAAGCAGAAAAGTCTATATGTATTTATTTATTTATAAATAAAATTTTGTAACTGCAATAAATAGTTACGTGCTCAGAAGAATATATATCTGTCGAAGGATACGTGTATAAAGAAAGAATGATAAATTTTAGGTTGCAATTTTAAAAAAACTCGCGGAAACAATATGCAAAATTAAAATTACTATAATACATTACATATATTTAAGTAGGTACTTATAAAATAACATTTACGTACAGGGCTGCGACTACTACGAGTACGTCAGCCAGCTAGGGTCACGTCAAAAGTAATTATTTGAAGTGACAGCTTACAAAAATTAGTTTGTTTTGCATACGAAATCACCTCCAGATAGACTATTCTACTCCAATTTATTAATGTTCTCATGAAAATGGTACATGAAATCATGTAAGCAGATTACGTTGGCATTATTCTTGGATAAATAAAACATTTTAAATCGTCGAAAAATACCAAGAACTTACAGAGATATTCACAAAGTTTTAAGTAAAATTAATGTATTCGTACTGAAAACGCCGCCGCGGCCCAGAGATGGCATGCGTGAATGACCCATTCACGCGTTCACGCAAATTCACGTGCGTGTCTGGGGCCTGGGGCGTGAATGAGTGTTTTTTTCGTGCATGCGTGAATTTGAGTGTTACTTCAGACTTGCCTTGCATGTTACTTTGACTGTCTTGCGTGCATGAGCCATTCACGCGAGGCACGAATTGCTCGTTATTATTTAATATTTCCCTTTGTATTAGATATTCAAAAAAAAATCCATGGGATAGGAAGATTGTAGAGCTAAATAAGCTCTATTCGAATATATATAGCTTGCTGATAACCGTCGTGAAATAACATCTTTATGATTTAATAAAAATTGATTGTACGCCATATTTAAAATAATGAGCCGATCTTGCTCATATACGAACTTAACCAAAATATTAACCCAAAGTATTTTTGTACAAAGTTTAGTTTAGAATCTGTTAAGAAATGCGCCCTCCAGTTTGTCCATAAATTTCGTTATATCCCATATACGGGACATAAAAACTTATTTCCTATATATATGAGTGCAGATATATAGTGGAATTCTCCCGAAATCGTGGCATGCGGAACTCCTTAATATGTATTTATGTATGTATATTCTTTATTTGTATACCAAAAGGTTACAAAAAGGCGGGTTAAATGCCGCAAGAGCATTCACTAACAACCAACCTTTGGGATGTGATATTGGATGTAGGCATACAACAAGAAATAAAGTGAGAATTTAAGAGTAATTGTTTGATTTAAATAATTAAGAATTAGTAACTAATAAATAATAAATAATTAGAATTAAATAATTAGGAACATTTACAATACATACAATTTTTATATTGTTAAGTATAGGTAGATTCTATTAAATCTACCTAAAAAGGAGGCTATGAAGGCAGTGACTGCGGGCGGGTCCACCTGAATACACCCTTGTTGACCAAATCTGGCAAAAAGATGAGGAAAGAAAGTCGACAAAAACGCGTGCGTGGCCTACGTGGGAAACTGTGACGTACCACATTCATTATCCACGTGGATTGTGACAAAAAAATCTCCATTCTAAAAGACTTTTACAAGCTACGACGACATTCAGTATTTGTTGGCAGAAACAAAAACTTTTCAAGGACTCGACATCGCAAATTACTTCGTGCGTGCGTAGACTGCGCTGCGCTCTGCGACTAAAAAGTTACTATTTTTGTCCGGTCGACCAACCAAGCAAGACCCGTGCGCGTTTTGGGTGAAACGAAACATGATTGAAATACATTCTTGAGATGTTAAGGATGAAACTTAGCATGTGGTGCCACTTTTGTAATTAGGGCATTTTCCCACCTGTGGTGGTCTTCGCGATATGATGAGACGTGTGAAGCGGGGCTGTGTAATGTAACCATCCATGCAGGGTTTATTACATGACAAATTGTTTGAAAGAAGAGTGAGACCGGACGGTGTTTTGGTTAGATGCCTGCTGTATGCTGATGATGCGATTCTCTTCACGTCATCTGACGAGGCTCTAGAGAGAAATGTTTTAGTCATGAATATGCGTGCAACGAAACAGGAAAGAAAATAAATAAAAGTAAGAAAGTTATGGTGTTTAAGAGATACGGTGAAGTCACTGAGTGCAATTTAAGAATGGGAGACGAATAGTGGAACAAGTTAATGAGTTTGTGTAGGTACATAGGAATTGTGTGTGGACGACATAAGGGACGGAAAGTTCGATAAAGATGTTAAAAGGCGAGTGATCAAAGGCTAAAGCGGGAATACGGCTTTGAATAATATCCTGAAAAGTCCATTGGCTATAACAATGGCTATTACAGCGTTCTAGTCCATACACTTATGTATTGCAGTGAGTTTTGCTTGAGCGAGGTCTTGGGTATGACAGACAACATGAAAGTAGAATAAATGCAGTTGAAATGCTGTCATTGAAAAGAAAGGGCCACGGGGATTTATATAGTACGGGTGTCCCAACTTTGATGTGGCGCATATCGCGGGAAGCAGGTCGGAACCTACTTTGAATTTTCTTATGATTTCAAACGCATTATTTATTAAAAATTATCACAAAAACTACACACTTTTCCTGAAAGTTCTGAAGTTCCACTTAGGGTTAAAAGTCAAACGTCTATTATCAATATCGCTTCCGGATATCCGACTATCCGGTCCAGGTTTATGCCGGCATCCGTAAGTATCCGGTCAATTCATTATCCGTTGCAACAATATAGATACATACACAATATAAATAATAAATAGAATGAATGAATGAATGGAGAATGGAATGAAAGAATGAAAATGGAACGGAATTAGAATGGTGAATCGCTGTTAAGTTTCATGCACAGTATCTTCCCCTTTCGGGTACATACAACCATTCCACATATACAACAAGTGTATGTCTTGCTGTATATACGTGTATAATACTCCAACGAATATGGAACATTGCTCGTCGATTTCGTTCTATTCAAAGTCTTGTAAAGTTCAACCGTGACTCACGTACATAATAGTTCAACGAGCTATAGAAAATTGCTCGTCGATTTAGTTCTATTAAAAGTCTTGTAAAGTTCAACCGTGACTTACGTAAATAATAGTTCAACGAGCTATAGAAAATTGCTCTTCGATTTAGTTCTATTCAAAGTCTTGTAAAGTTCAACCGTGGCTTACGTACATAATAGTTCAACGAGCTATAGAAAATTGCTCGTCGATTTAGTTCTATTCAAAGTCTTGTAAAGTTCAACCGTGACTTACGTACATAATAGTTCAACGAGCTATACAAAATTTCTCGTCGATTTAGTTCTATTCAAAGTCTTGTAAAGTTCAAGCGTGATTTACGTATACATGTAATAGTTCAACGAGCTATAGAACATTGCTCGTCATTTTAGTTTAAATCAAATTCATATAAAATTCAAGCGTGACTTACGTAAATAATAGTTCAACGAGCTATAGAACATTGCTCGTCGATTTAGTTTAAATCAAATTCCTATAAAATTCAATCGTGACTTACGTAAATAATAGTTCAACGAGCTATAGAACATTGCTAGTCAATTTTTTAGTTCAATTCAAATTCCTGTAAAGTTCAAGCTTAACTTCTCTCTCAATACCCGCAGAGGATTCCACCAAGATAAGATAAGATATGGAAACCGGAAAATACTTATCGATCGCGAAAATTTTACTACGTCCCAGCTACATCCATCCCACGCCCACATTATGACGACAATGCCACAAACAATATGTACGTGTACATTTCGTACATACTACGTAGAAGTACGTAATGTACGTAGTACATACTACGTCGTCGCGTCCATCGTTGCTAGATGCTCAGTTCAGTGAAAGCAAACAAACAAGTGGGTAAAGGTAGAATTTAATACTCAAGTCCACTGTGCAAACATATTAGTACAATACCGCGGAGTATAATGGTGACAATGTGTACATTCATTGACAGATGTGTGCAAATAAAAGTAATGGCACATCAACATCACAAAGTAATGGCTACTGCTCGTAGGCGATACCATTACACAGACGAGTTGAGGTTTTTTATGGCACGGATGGCCACATAGCCCTAATGCATAAATCTTTTGGCACCCGTGCATCTCGTGATGTCAACCCAATACACCTCGGTGAATTAGGTAGGAGCCATCAGCCATGTCAGAGCTTCGATCTACCTTCATCAGTGCGATGTTAAACCACCAAAGAGAGGGAATGGACCTATAGTTTTAAGTGGAATCTGAACCGACCGAACTGAAGCTGAACCAGCATCGCATCGACGGTCAAGCGCAGGTCGGTGCAAAGGGGATGCTCGCCCCGGGCACCGAAGCTAAAAAAGGCGCCAAAATCATGGTGTGCCGACTGCGCGCGCAGGTACAGGCGAGGATCAAGGTTTTTTTTGGTTGAGAGGAGGAAGGGCAATTTTGTTTTGGCAATTCATTTTTTAAATAAAAAATAATATTTCCATATATCTTTTTTATATGTTTAATGTACATGCATTATCCCATAATCCTATCATATCCAATATATCATATCATATCCAATAATCCCTAGAAAATCAGAAAACCGCTTTATATATATATATTTCAAATATTTGGAGAAGTGAGCCGAAATCACCAGGGCTGTGTGTCTTTGAAAAGAAGTTAATTATTGAAAAGCAATGACATCACTGGGCGAGCGAAGCGAGCTCGAAATCATTATGAAATATTTGATAGTAGTGAGCCAAAATCATCAGAGCGGTGGAACATAACTATTGGAGTGTATTCACTACATTGGGCGAGCGAATCGAGCCCTCAAATTTTTATCAAATATTTGGGAGAAGTGAGCCAAAATTGTCGGGGTGGTGCCTTTGAACACTAGGAGACTAAGGACACCATTGAGCGAGCGAAGCAAGCCCAATTTTTTTTATATGAAAGAAAGCTGTTGAACATTTTGAATATTGATTCCACCCACTAACTGATCGCGCTCGGCAGTGCTTAACTTCCGTAAGTGAACACCGAGCGTTGCAACCACCGAGCTAACGACTCTGAAATACATTACACTTTTGCATAGATTTAGGTACATTAATTTTACATACTCACATTACATTATATTTACATTAAATTTCTTGATTAATGATATTTTTCCAACTATATAGACAAATGCGATAATACTGAAAACTTTAGAAGAGAGGAAACACGGGAAGAAGTGTTCCTGGTGTTGGTGATATGGTAGGTAGGGTAGGAACTAGTAAATATAGGTAGGGTCCCCCGCCGCCTCAGCATTCAGTTCAATTTAGCCGGGTGGGTCCATCACAGCAAGCACTGTTCAGCGCGAACTTCCCGTTCCCGGCAACATTCCCCAACTGGAAATATTCCCAGAAAGTTGCCCTGGCCCTCAGAAATTCCTGCGGGAA
>WYDE02173623.1:0-10919 GCA_009867175.2 Adela reaumurella | reverse complement strand
AGGCAATTGATTCCATTGTCGTGCTGCCTCCACGGTAAAAGAATTCGAGTAATAAGAACTTGAGTGAGCAGGTATTGGTATTATATCGGTTACTAAAACCCTTAAAGTTGTACCTTTTACTAAACACAGTTACATATATCCCTAGGTACACATTGCTTGTAAGGCAGTATCCAGTAGACAGCCGCCCAAAGAAATATTCTTAAGTAAACTGATTTTGTATGGAACGTAACGGCCGACTACTGGGATGACATAATGCCGTACTCAGCCATGGGCAATTGGGCACCGTTGACGGCAGACCACTGGATTTCTACAATCTAGTTGTCAGCCCCTTTTACATAGTTTTTATTTTTATGTCTAATCAAAAATTAATTGAAAATACCTAAATAGGTAATAATTTAATTGATATTTTCTAGATTAAACCGAAGAAAAAGTTTCATCAATACAATAAAGAGGCTTTGAGGCTCTAACGGCCATAAGAGATAGCAGTATGTCCATTAGAGAGGCAAGCAAAACCTTTGGTGTTCCACGGGGCACAATTCAAGATCGTCTCCATAGAAGAGTAGCTGAAAAATCACGAAAAATGGAAAAATTGTTTCTGGAACACATCCTTTCCGCAAGCGAAGAAGAACAAATTGTAAATTGATTAATAAACCTTGCAAAATGCGGCTTCCCCAAACAAAGGAGAGAATTAAGGGACACAGTCCAAAGTATCATAAAACCTACAAACAGGAAAACCGTTTTGTTGTCGGCATACCTGGACCGAAATGGTATGCATAATTTTTCAACGTCATCCAGTACTTTCAACAAGGACACCTGAGGCCATCAGTAAACCCAGAGCGGTCATAACTGAAGAAAATATCCGGAAGTGGTTCCGAGAGTTGGAACTTTATCTAGAAGAAAATCACACCAGCGAAATTTTGGAGAATCCTGCACGTATGGATTTATTCTTTGCCTTAAATTAGGCAAAGTTTTATCACCAAAAGGATTACAATATCTGTACGAGATACAAACAGATCACGACATGGACTGTCGAACGGCGTTACTGGCATTCAATGGCGTTGGAGAAATATGTCCTCCGATTGTGGTATCCCCAGACGTAAGACCACCCCGAGCTATAGCAGATAGTATGCCCAATACATGGATCTTAGGCAGATCAGAATCCGGATGGATGAACCGGGTAATATTTTATGAATACATAGCTAACACATTGAATAAATGGATTGAAGAACATAACATACAAAAACCGGTGTCGTTTTTGGTGGATGGACACCGATCACACATGTGTATGGACTTTTTGTGACAACAGCGGCATCTACTATACAATCGCACGCACCGTAGAATGGGGTGGCGAGAAACTGGAGGGTGACTAGAAACAAAACTGTGGAAGAAAACATTCTTGATTCTTACATGAAACCTTTGGCTCTTTTCGCCTTCATTTTGTATTAATTTTGGCTATTTATGTCATTCCTTACATGGCAACACTAAAATGCAATGAACACTACTGTCTATGTCATTTTAGAGCTGTCAATGTCAGGTGCCACGAGTTGTTGTTGAGTCAGTGAAAAAACTTTATTTGTATCTATAACATATTTGGAGCTGTCCGGTTGCACAGTATTTCTTCTGAATCGTAATTTACTCGCCTACATGCGATACGCAGAAGGTAAGGCAATTATTTCATATTTATGACGCATTATTTTGAGGTTAGTCGATTTTGGTCCAGAATGGGGTGAAAAGAAACAATTGATGGGGCGAAGAGAAACAATGGGGTGAAGAGAAACACCCATTATTTTTGCGTGTTTGACATGTAATTTTTTAATTTTGTAGGTGTGAACGGGTAGTTTCGAAGATGCCACGAGTAAACAAACCAGACCCGAGAGGGAAGACAATAAGATCTCATAACATTAGTGACATAGAGAATGCTATAAAAGACATCAAAGAAAATAATCTCTCATACAGGCTGCAGCAAAAAAATACGATATATCCTATTCCGTGATCTATCGACATGCTACGAGAGTGGGTGTAAAAAAACCCGGAGGACAAACAGCTCTCTCAGAGCAGGTGGAAAAATACATTGTTGATAATTTGAATATCTGTGCGGAGTGGGGTTACCCACTGGATGAATATGATCTTCGCTTCATTGTAAAAATGTACTTAGACAAAAGAGTGATAAAGAGCACAAAATTCAAGGATAATTTCCCCGGCAAAGACTTTGCTCTCGGATTCCTGAAAAGACACAAAGCTGAAATATCTGTGCGTTATGCGCAAAATATAAAACGATCCAGAGCAGCAGTTAATTCTGAAAATTTGGTGAAATCATATTTCGAAAATTTGGAAGTGTCACTAGAGGGTGTGCCCCCCAAAAACATCGTCAATTATGACGAGTCAAACCTGTCGTACGACCCAGGAAAAAAAATTATAGCTAAGCGTGGAATGAAGTATCCTGAGAGAGTAATGAATAATTCGAAATCGTCTACGAGTATCATGATGGCAGGAAATGCAGAAGGATATTTATTCCCGCCCTATGTTATTTATAAATCAATCCATCTGTATGACTCTTAGACAAATGGAGGTCCTAAGGGGACCAGATACAACCGTACGGCATCAGGCTGGATAGACTTGAGTACATTTGAAGACTGGGTAGAGAGCACGGTCCTGCGTTACCGAAAACAATGCGCAGGTAAAATGGTTCTCCTCGGAGATAACCTCAGTAGTCAGTCTTTGGACCTTATTAAAAAATGCAAAGATCTTGACATACACTTCGTGTTTCTACCGTCGAACTTAACACATTTAAAGCAACCGCTACATGTAGCGTTCTTCGCACCATTAAAGAGAGTATGGCGAGAAATTCTAACTCAGTGGAAAAAGACAGAAGGCCGGAAAGAAACCTCTATTCCGAAATCAACATTCCCAGCTCTACTGTCGAAACTTTATGCCAAAATTTGAGATAAAGTGGAGCAAAATCTGCAATCAGGATTCCGAAAAACTGGCATATGTCCAATAAATTCACAAGAAGTTCTCTCTCGTTTACCTAAAGAGGTTAACCAAAATAATGAAAATGGGGACAAAGAGACGATATACGAGTCGTGATTTCTATATTGAAGTCCTATCGCTATCCAGAGGAGTCGAATGTGCCGAAGAAGAAAAAAACGTTGGAAGTAGAAGCTGGAAAAAGTGTTGGTGATCGACAGGAGCTAGAAGAGACTGAAAAGGAAAATTCAAAAAATCCGAAGAAAAAAATGACAAAACAAAAGGAAGCTAAGAAGCGGTGCAGAGAAAAGATTAAAATTAAACAACAAAATGCCTTAAAATTGGCTGACAAGGGATCGGCGTAACCTGAACTTTTGACTGAGCAAACAATTGGAAATGAAATACAGTTTACTGAAAACCAATCAGAGGAACCTGAATGCACAATAAAACCTCTGGAACCTTTGCCTGGGTGTTCAAAACAATTTAAAATGAGACAAATTAAGTGTCATATTGTAGTAAGCCGAAGAATAAAGAAAACTGGATAACATGCATAGCATGTAAAAACAAAGTTTGCCCGGACTGCGTAGGAGATGTCTTGAATTTCGAATTCATATGTATGAAATGCTTCAATCCCGACGAGAGCGACGATAGTGATAGAGACAAGGACTATCTGCCATCTTCTTCCGACGAAGATTGAACAAAACTATAGAACGTAGCGCTAGTTTTTCCTATTAGTATAAAGTTTTTTTTAATGTACTTCATGACTGTTCTTTGTTATTAAATACACCTTTAAACGTGATGTTGTAACCATGGTTAATTATTTGTAATAAATAAACGATTGAAAAATGTCAATTTGTTTCAGTAAATATCTGTAATTCAAGCAACAATTAATTATGTTTCTCTTCGCCCCATGACTTGTTTCTATTCACCCCATCTTGAGGATGACGAGAAACAGTATGAAAAATATTTATTGTTACATGAACGATTCAACTTACAGCGATGGGTGTTAAGAAACATAAACTAGAGGTACAGATCATTATTTTGAGATATTGTACTTAGTCGTACGTAACATTTAAATTGGGTATGATACACAATTTCGAAGGTCGAAAATTGTTCCTCTTCACAATATTTTACACTCCCTCCTAAAGCCCCGTTTCCATTACAACAAAACTCTCTGCGACATGTCGCGGCACATGTGCCCGGCACAAGTTGCAGAATGGAAACGGTCTGGCACAAGTCGCGGCACAAGTGCCCGGGACAAAAATGTCGCAGCCGACCGCGCGACAAAACATGTGCCCGCGACTTGTGCCCGGAGAATGGAAACGGCCTGCGACTTGTGCCCGGGACTTGCGCATGCGCAGACCACTGTTTACATCCTCCTGACAGCAAAATCTAACCTCTCTGTCTCAGATTCCAACGTGTGTTTCGCGTGGATCAGTGTGTGTTTTGTTTTGTGTAGTTCTTCCCCGTTTATTTGTACGTAATGGAGTGGACCAAATGCCGTACTATCAAACTGATCGAACTGTTTGAACAGGAGTCTGTTTTGTGGAATGTTCGAAGTGCACATCACAAAAACTCAAACAGCCGTGTTGATGCCCTGCAACGAATTGCAGAAGCAGTAGGCTCAAAAAGTGATGAAATAGAAAAGAAACTTCATAATATTCGTTCGCAGTATCTCAGGGAAAAAACGAAGATTGAGAAAAGCAAGAAGAGTGGGGCAGGTGCCAGTGACGTCTACGTGCCTAAGTGGTGTTACTACTCACTGTTAAGCTTTCTGAGCAACTCGACTCAGAATCTACCACACACGAGTTCACTGAATTTAAATTTGGTAAGTACAATATTGAATATATGTTGTTGATTTTTGTTTAATTCTTTTGATTTTAATTATTTCAACATCAAAATAAAAAAAATTATTGCGGAAAGTATATCGTCGGTGTTCTGTAAAAGGGGCGAATCCTCCAATTCACAACTTTTCAGGAGAGCAATTGTAGTACTTTACCTATCAAAATAAATTATTTTGGCATACAATATCCAAAATATGTTTATGTTTTTAAAAACTTTGAACATATGTCTAACACTCACAACACCTCAATAGAAGCTAACCAATCTAATTAACACACTAAAAACTATTTAATTTTGCTATTTAATCTAAACATGGTAGCTGTTGATAGGTTAGCCCTGGGTAGGTTAGATTTAGCTGTTGATAGGTAAATCTAACCTACCCAGGCCTAACCTATCAACAGCTAAATCTAACCCCCCCAGGCCTAAGCTATCAACAGCTACCATGTTTAGGATAGGATATGTTTAGGATATGTTTAGGATATGTTTAGGATAGTTTAGGATATGGTTTAAAACCGAAATCGAGTACAATACAACAATGCTGGCATACTTTTTTATTATGCATGTTTTATAATATCATATCATTAAGCAATATAATACTAGTATAATATTACTTTTGGTCAATGAAAGGGCACACCAGTTAAATAAATGGTGTCTTGCCAAAATATGATCAATATTTTACAGTATTTATGAAAGGTATAAAACCATGCTTATTTTCTATAGTAACAAAATGATTAGTTTAACCCGTTTTGGGTGCTACTGAAGAAAAGGATTAAATTAAAAGGCCAATAATACACTTTGCCGTCCTAAGCATATCGTTGCTGCCATGGCAATGGCCGACTGTGAAAAAAGTTTGCCAGTTCTTGACGAACAAATACACCGGGATTTTCCCCTTTATTTTTGCACCATCGAAGTCCGGGCAGTTCCTGTCCTTCATTCCTCCAAGTGCCGTTGATGGTATTTCCATTGCTGTCTTCAGAGTCAAAAGCCTGGGCGGAGCTGTAGATATTAGCCGACGATTTTTTTCTTAAAAAATTGTGCAAATAAGCACAGCTCAGTGTCACCCATTTAGCTGATTCTGGTTGAAGTAGGATGGGTTTTCTAAGTACTCGAAAAACGCTACTCATTATCCCGAAAACATTTTCAATTACCCTCCTTGCTCTTGAATGCCTATAGTTAAAGGCTCTTTCAATGGTGCCCTTTACATGTCTTCCCACAAACGGTTTCATCAATCTTTCTGATAGAGCAAACGCATCGTCGGCAGCTATCACATACGGAATTTCCACGCTTCTTCCTGGTAAACACCGTCCATTAGGAATGTTCAGTTTGTTTTGATACAGCGCAGCATATAATTCTGTGTCCAAAAAAACACCGGCATCACATTCACGGCCTTGAACGCCTACGTCAACATATAAAAAGTTGTAGTTTGCGTCACATAGTGCCATTAAAACAATGCTAAAAGTTCCTTTATAATTGTAATACAGGCTACCACTATTGGGTGGAGCTTGAAGCACAACATGCTTTCCATCGAGGGCTCCTATACAATTTGGGTAGTTCCATTTTGAGTAAAACCCTTCGGCCACATCATTCCACCCTTCTCCGTTATTTGGTACCTGAAAATAATTAATAAAGTACAGAAAAACTTTATATAATCGTGTACTGCACAATGTACAAAATATACTACTTGGTTCAAACAATGTAGCTAATTATTTTGTTCTTTTTTAGACCCAAGATGACTTAACCCAAGAACGAGATGAGATTGACCCTGATGATCCACCCGAAGATAACGACGGGGCTGATAAGGCTACTAGATCAGAACCTGCGATTGAAGAAGTCGAAAGATCTGCGCAACAGGAATCCCAAGAGCCACCAAACAGAAAAAGAACAATCTCAAACAAAGGAAGTACGCCACCATCGAAAATGGGTGCTTTGGAAAAGAAAATCAATCACGCATATGACGTGCTGACAACAACTATGACTAAAAATAAGGATGACGACGAATGTTTTGGAGAATATGTAGGAGAATCATTGAAAAAGTTCCAAGATAGGAAAACAAAAGCTTGGATACGTCATAGTATTTCCAATATCTTGTACCAAGCTGAATGTGGGGGAGCAGGAGGACACATGTTTCCTCCATGGAACAATAGCCAGAACACATTTTTCCGTGCACAACCGCCGCAACCATTTCCTGGATACAACCAACATAACTCTGCTAGTAGTTCTTCATCTAGTCCATACCCTTCCCCTCAAGCAAACAACCAGCAACCACAGCTGTCTCCTTTACAACCAGTACAACCTGAAGTACAACTTAACCAAACCCCAGTACAAGATTATGAGCTCATGCAAAATTCTTTCTACTAATAGGATACCATCAAACATAAGAAGTTTTTTATATGTACACCATTGTCACTAATTTTCAATTTACTATTAACATCTTATTTAATATTAACAGTTACATAATTACACAATTGGATATTATATATAGGTATTATTTGATGAAATAAACTATTTTATGGAATGAATTTAAACATATTTACCTGAATGTAGTCTTTTAATGATGCAACGATAGCCTTGCACACTACGGGTACAAATCTTGAAATTGACGCTTTTGAGATCCGGTGTAGGTACATGATTGAACTGTAGCTATCCCCTGTTGCCAAGTATCGAAGGGTGGCAGCCAACATTTCTCCCGGAGATATTGGAAGTCGACATGACCTACTTTTGTTAATCTCAGGACCAATCAGATTTAATAAAAACTCAAAATCTGCTGCCGTCATTCGAACAAAATTGTCAAACCCGCTTTGAAGACGTAAGTCTCTCATAAGGGAATTGTAGGCCCCTTCTGATTCACGTCTCGCTAAAAAACTTCTGATCCACCACCTTGGACGTTTACGCCTTTTTTTCTTGAGTTCACAGTATGCACCCGCGATAACCACAAAGGCGGAGGCAGCTACGACCTTTTCCATGTTTGTACCAACACAATAAACGCACCTGCTCAGCAAAGTGTCGAACATCTGTCTCAAGGAAATGGAAACAGTAAAACAAAACCGTGCGACATGTGCCGGGGACATGTGCCCGGCAGAAGTCCCCGCGACTTGTAGGAATGGAAACGTACCTTAAATAATACATGCAACAAAAGAGGAATAATGATAATAATATTTTTTTCTATCTTTATTCTAGCATTACCGACGACGAAATTTTGCACACGTATTATGCTATCATACCATGCTACCATTATATGATACCATCAATGTGTAACCAGTAAGCAAAGGGCACCTTAAATTCCAAAACAATAATAGGTATCGAGGCAGTTTTCTGTTTCGTCGAAAGATGGACACCCTATTAGTGATAGGGAATCAATGGCTGCCTGTCTATCTGTCCAGTCCGTTCGATGTCAAAAGCACTCGAAAAATCGATTAAGCTAATGAGTGACTCACACTTTAGGAGTTATTTGTTACCAATAAATGAATGCTAAGTTATGCCAATTATTTCTTTACATGCCGCTCACACCAGCAGAGAAGATGAGACGATACCGGGAGAGATTGAAAAACGACCCTGAAAAATATGAGCAATAATACAAAAAGAAAGACAAAGGATCAAGCCAAAAATAAAAAAAAATACGTAATATGACTGAAAATGAGAAACAAGCGAAGATAAAAAAAATAAATCAGAAAGAAAAAAAAAATAACGAGATAGAGTAAAACTGCGACACAGGTATCATTGTCAATTGAACCAAAGAAGAGAAAAACAGGCAGGAAGTAAACAAAAATAAGCATTGTCATAAAGAAATAAAATGAAGCAATAAAACACATACATGACTTGAAGAAATGTAATGAATCTTTGAAGAAGAAAAATTAAGACTATAAATAAGATTAAGATAAGAGAAGATGTATTAGAAGCTACTCTACGCAGCACGTACAAAAAGTTTAAAACCTTGAATGAGAAAACGATCTTAAAGAATTTAACAATGCACGAGTCAGTTAAAAGAAACAAATCTACAATCCACGTCGCTCAGTTGTTAGGACACGAGCGAGGATTCTGCAAAATCAAACAAATTCGAAAGAAAAATCTAAGAAGATTCAAGAGGAAATTGAAAAGTTTTTCCTACGCAATGATATCAGCCGTTGTACTCATGATAGACACCCTATTCAATTTATTCAAAGTATACAAAAAAGAAGGCGGTGCATATAATTATACAACTTTTTACAAGTACAAAACATTTTTTGTTTTGTCGACTAATGTAACAAACAGAGAAACTTGTCTCTGTATTAAATACAGTAATATGGACAGATCATCAAGAAAGACAGACAGAACAGAAAGGTCAAAGTGTAGACGACTCAGGAACCATTTCGTCGCAAACGCTGAGACAAGACGCACCGCTTGCAGACGGCGTAGGCACAACTATGTCGCCAACAACATGGCAGGACGTACAACCTGAAGATTATGCACCAATAGTTGTTCCAGCACTCGGACAGAGCCGATAGCTTGAAAATGGTGAAATTTTTTTTTCGCCAAACCAAGAACAGCTTTCAGTCGATGCTTGAATAACATGGAATAACACGATTGGCATGGTGCATAACTGGTTTTGGAAGTATATTAAATCTGAAATACCACTGCAAACAACCCATAAACAACAATCAAAAAAGAGGAAAGTTAAAACGATTAAGTATTCCGAAACAAAATGGTGTTGCTCCAAAACACCATGTTCTTGATTTTTTACAGCATTACCAAAATTACCCTCGCATTACTGTAGAAGCACATCTTCTAAACTTTACCTTGAACCAATATATCAGTCTAAAAACCAGCTGTACGAAGTTTATAAACGGAAGTGTAATGAAGATTCTATGTTACCTGTTTCTAACTGCACATTCTTTAAAACCTTTGACCATACTCCAAAAAAGACAAGTGTGATGTATGTTGTGCATACTAAAAATATTACACTCCATGATTACATATAATGAACACATCACAAAGGAAAATGCAATTCGAGAAGAGAAGCATAAGATACGGATCTCGCTAAAGAAGGATTTTGACCATTCTAACAGTGGACATGCAAAGTGTGAAGGTATGTCCTAAACTTGAAGCAAGCGCCATTTACTATAAAACGAACCTCTGCTGTCATAATTATACTATTTATAATATAAGTAATCACAATCTAATGTGTTATTGGTAGCACGAATGTGAGGGAGAGCTAATGGCCTCAAATTTTGCTTCATGCTTGGTGAATTACATACACGAAAAAGTCCCGAAAAATATACATTTAGTGATTTACAGCGATGGTTGTACAAATCAAAATCGTAACACAACTTTAGCAAATGCACTAATTCAATGCGCAATTTAATATGAAATGTCAATAACACAAACATATCTCGAAAAGGGTCACACTCAAATGGAGTGTGACTCTGTGCACTCAGTGATAGAAAATAAATTAATGAATACCGCGAGAGAGAAACAAACTCACCTTGCAATGGCTTCACCAAGAGCATTACCTGGGCCTATTGGAGACAGGGAGGAAGTCACCGAGTCAGTTTGTTGGCCACCATGCGTGCTTATCAGTAATATATATCTCCCTCACGAATACGTAAAAATTACTAGAGAACCCAAAACTAAGAACCCAAAATATGAAGCAAAGTATGTCACACACGATTTCTTCAGAGATTACAGTACAATTCAAAGATATGCGTCTATAAGGCCAGGAAGAAAATCCGGAGAATCTGTCCTTGCGGAAATTACAGAACTCAGTTACGACCCTACTGGAATAATACGTTATAAGTTAAACTTTCATGAAGAACTAAGAGATTTGCCTGTGCGACCTAAAAAAACAACAGAACACTGATATAAAGGCTATATACACAAGTCAATTTTCTTTAAAACTAAGAAAGTTGAAGGACATCCCAAGAATGTAATCTGGTCATACCCAGAGACTATCATTCATTTTATGATAATTTACCTAGAAGTAATTAATGTTAATTGTATAAATGTATGACTTCTAATTTTTATATTGTGAAGCAACGCTGCAGTCGATGCACCAGATATATTAACTTTGAAAAATACAAAGAAAAATAACTGACCAACGTGTTGTCCGAAGCGGGACTCGAACCCGCGTCCTTGAG
>WYDE02173512.1:0-10921 GCA_009867175.2 Adela reaumurella | reverse complement strand
TTGCAGCACAACACCGATTGCTCTGTTTACCCCGATTGTCGGGATTCAGCGTGAGTGATATGTATGTATGTATGTAATCCTAATGATCATTGCTTTATCGTGACACTTATGGGGTTCGAAGGAACACAGAATGTAGAAGTTTTTTAATGTTTCTTTAACTCGTTTAATTCTTTTTTTTTATTCACTTGAAAAGTCATTCATACATATTCATACATAGCGTTACGCCTGTTTCCCAGTGGCGTAGGCAAAGACAACGGATCTCCACGTGCCACGATCCTCCTGTCACATCTCTGCCGCTTCTTGCACTCTCATAATGTTCTTCCTTCATACATGCTCTCGTCGGTTACTAGTGCTGCGCATTTTAGTGCAGTCATTCTAATGTTAAATCAAAGCACAGAAAAGTATTAATTCAGAAATTTCTTTTTTTTTCGCAGAAATATAAAATTTTATACTTGTCCCCTTTTTAAGAATATGCTCGATCTGTTCTAGGTACGTGCGTGTAGGGCGACCCTTCCCCACTCTTCAACTCACATTCGCTCCAAATGTCTCTGCCTATCCTTTTGGGGGAAAAGGCGTGATCGTGTATTATGGTGAGGTGAAGCTCGGGGTGCGGCGGCTATGATCCCCTCATCTCAAACCTCCACACCGCCACCCGCGCTCGCCTTCCACGCGGGACTGCTTTCTTGTTTTGACCAAAAAATCTAAGTTCTAATTTGTTGGATTCTGAGTGATCAGTTATTATGAAGTTATTCTTTACTCACATGTAAAATTTCATCGGCGGGCAAATTAATGTACTGGTCAAATGCTCTATTCAATGGCTTTGGTACACTTAACACAATTTTCCGGAGAAGTAATTAATCGCGATTTGACGTAGAACTTATAACTTCCCGCCCACTTGCTTTATATAATGTGATAAAGTATGAACAAAGTATGTGAATATGTGTTGCGTGAGAGTTTTTATAAGTGAGCTAATTAGGCAAACAAAATTACACTCTTCAATTTAATGAAAAATATGTTTGTGAAAGGAAAATCGGAAATTACCGCACATAAAGATTTCTTACGTAACCATACATTTTGCTTTCATTTCAGAATTATTTGGTTTGCGTGTCTTCTGAAAATAATGAAAGTCTCCTAAAGTAAAAAAGGCCCTTGGACTTTTTTATTACGAAGAAAGTGGTAGCTTCCCCTCTATTCACAAAAACTCACGTCTTGTAAATAACAACTCACTGCAACCAGATACGTAATATTGGGAGCAGCCATCAATGTCTACAGTTTAAATCGTCTGCATCAATAAATGGACCAACACTAGAGGTAAAAATTTTACATAACAGTGTTAAATCATTAACTTTTTTTTATGACACAATAATTTGATGTCTATAAAATATGGGCGTGACGAGTTTACCGATCGCCGATCATCACTATCCACTTCTTTAATTCCTAAAATTTTGCATCTCATTCGATCTTACTGGATGCGATCTAGCGCATTAAATAAACCTCGCTTCGAAATCGTAAATTTCTTCGTAGTTTGTTCTGAAGAAGCATTAAAAATTTATAGCAGACCTTCAAAATATTTCAGACATCAGCAACATTGCGGATAATCTCGAGTTTGAGAGAACTGTACGCCCGTACTGCCGCGCTTACCACCTATTGTAGGTAGCTGGTGGATGTATTCTTCTTACAAGAAAAGAAGATTGCATTAACATTTAAAGCGAATAATCCGGTGATTTTCTTGGAATTTTTGCGAGTGTTTGGAATGATATTATGTTTTAGTAATATGGTATAAGTGATTATAGTTACGAAAATAATCTTTGCATCAGTTGAAAGACTTGGACTGTTTTAAAAATTAAACGCAATGTCCAAATATAAGAGGCGTGATGGCATGATTGATTGATTAATTGACATTAGGCGCAAGCATATGAAGTCATACACAAGACAGCTTTTCACCCAAACAAATACATGGCGATATTCGCGTTCTCTAGTTTTTTTAAATCCTTCTGAAAGAGCTTGTTAATTGTCAAAATTATGTTAACAATTAACAATGACGATTTCTGTACTTTTATTCGTCAGCGCGGCCGAAACGAGAGCCAAAAAAAGTAAAATCACACGGACTCGGTTAATTTCGGACTCGGCCCTTTGGCGCAAGCTGATTCAAATTTACGCCCGGTCGTATTTCATGTTGCACTCGAGAAAATAGCTCATAATTCACACAGGTTAAGTGTTTTAATTTAGCTCCTGAATTGTCGAGTCTCGAGGTGTAAAGGACGGTCTACCTACGTGTTACCAACAGAAGCAGCGGCTACCGCCACAGCCGCGCCCAGCACCGTCGCCATTGTCCTCACTGCTGTGAGAATGACCCATATTTTGGTTTATAATTTAATAGGGTTTTTAATATGATGAAAATGACGTGATAATAATAATTTTTCTTTATTGTCTAATCAAGCCTTAACACTTTTCGTAAGTCGGGTTTAAATTTGCAAGAGGATACTCAAAGTTAGGTTGTTATATGTTCTCCATTATATATTATTCAACATCATCATGCAACACCCAAGGGGTATACAAAGTCAATCGAGCACTATTTGACGTGCTCCCGCGTACTGTGGATTAGCCCCCTCTCTAAGATTATTCTTCTATTACCATTCATTCTCTGAGTCTGTCCATACCACCTAAGAAGGATAACGTTTTCTATCAATGTTACTATGTCTTCATTCAATCCTATTTTATTTCTCATTTATTCCTCATCCTATCTCATACTCAACAGTCAAAGCGTTGCAGAAAACCCCTTTGTCGTCGATATCTTGCTCATGAGAACTGCGTGCTCCTATCGTTCTAAGGCCTTACCGCAAAGGTGTGGAACGGGTTTCCGGCGAACATCTTATCCCACGGTTCTAACCCACACATCTTCAGATCGCATGTAAATTAGCATCCCACCACATAACCCTTGTCCACCTCGGAGCTGGTATGACACCCTCGAATTGAAATTGATTGCATCTGAGCGTGAGCTGCGGCGCTTCTATCCTCCCCCTCCTATGCAGTGTTTACAGAAAAAAATATTAAATAAAGCTAACCCACATATTCTTCTCAATGACAACATATCAACCGCATCTATTCTACTTTCCTGTCGCTTCTTTCTATCTATGTAAAATTAAATGTAAACAACAATGTCTGTTTTCCTAAAAACGTTTTATGTATAGACGAAGGAGCGTGTGTTGCTCGACTGCTTCGCACTTCACATGGGCGTCTTGCTTGTGAGGTTGATATGTCATTGACCTCAAGAGGACAGCACCAAACATGGGTGTCATCCTCAGGAGGAGGCGGCACACGTGTCTGCCTAGGATGAGGCGGATACGCCACTGACCACGTGAGGAAATGTTGCTATGACACCGTCCACAGGAGGTCGGTGACGTTTCCACCTCATCGCAGGCCGGTACGCGTGTACCTGAGGACGACATCTATGTATGGTCTCATCCTTCAGAGACGTGTCCACCTCATCGTAGACAGGGACACCTGTCGCCTCCTCCTGAGGACGGCAACCATTTGAGGTGCCGAACCGTGGAGCTGTTGGAGTTGCTTCGACTATGAACTATGGTGCCGTCATTTTTATTAACCAATCTCTTATGATGTCAGGTTCAATGCATTTATGGATCTTTACCTATGTCGCCATTGTTGTGGCAAATTGATTTAACTAAATTGGCCATCTTTATTTTATTAACCATAAAAGTAAAAATTAAGCTTACCTGAATATGTAGACATTATAAGGTTATTTCTTTTGTTTCTCTGATGGAGCTTACTTTATTTTTATATAGACGTCCAGGTCCCCCAGACTTGTATAGCTGCGGGCTCAAGACTGGTGATCGAGGCACCGCAGCTCCTATATTTTCGGCCGCATCTCAGACGACGAAAGACCTGACCTGAGAGTTCAGCCAAACAGGCCGGGCGTCTCCCAAGGCCCGACCAACTGTCTGGCCGCGGGTCAATTTATAACCCCGACGACTAGCTGACTAGAACCCCTGATCATAGGCCGGGAGCCGGTCAATCCCGACTAATCCCGACAGCGATCTCTGGGGAGCTCCGGTTTGAAAATAAAAATGAATAATACATACAACATTATATATATTGTGCACGTAATCTAATCAAACGTAGTTACCTGCTACCAGTATAATCAATTGAATGTGTACTAATATAACGATTAGGTAACGTACCTACTCACGACTGATTCGTGTTTTCAGAGGTTTTCATAGATCGCGTGACCGCGCCGGCCTCAGTCGTGTGGTCTGAAGTGTCACACAATCAAAGCCAACCAAATGCTATGTATTATTTTAATTTATTACTCGCCACCAAAATAGGTAGTTATTTATCGTAAACAAACGCAAGGGAGGAATTAAATAGCCACACCCGGATCAACTTAATTTGTTAATATATAATTTTTCATGTTTTTTTTAACAAGTGTCATCGTAAATTGTGTTATGTTTTAATGTGTTGTGATATAACATGTAGTAATTAAACGTATTGATAGGCTTATGAAATTCAATAGAACTAATTACACTGTGGCGCCATGCGCTCATCTCTGGCTAAAATTAAAACATAGTTTTCAAAAAGATTACGAACCCCTGCATTCGCTAATGATCTTGCATTGAATTTGTTTACATTTTTTATCGCATCTCGTTGGCTGTACTTTAGCTCACAATGATGGTAGGTTTGATCATGTGTATGGACGTACTTTTCAAGAAGTTTTTTCAAGACGTACTTTTACATTTTCGTACATTTTCGTCCGTAACTAAGTGGTAAGGTATACCCAACCCACTGAATGCAGGGCAGTTTCAACCGTTCAGTTATGTAAATAGTACCTACGTATTTTCCGCCTAGTTCAGTGCAGTTGGATTGAAACAGTTAATTTAAAATGAAATATTAGTACTTGTTTTAACTCTTTTTACTTTTTGATGGTCCATACTAAATATTGAAAACATAAAGTTAATCTTACAAGTGTTTTAAAATAATTACCGTTTGAATTTTAGTAAAATCATCGTCATCATTGGCGTTGGCGTGCAACCAGCATCTGCTGGAAATGCACCTCTCCAACACGTTGTTATTTCTTCTGACATTAGATTTTTAAATATCTGTTGCTGCCACAATAACAGCCTTAAGAATATCTCTGATACAGTTTTGGGTAGCTTAATTTGTTTTTTTTCCAAAATAGTACTTAGGTTTACGTAGTTTTATGGAAAAAAATTTGGCGAGGGTTTAAAAATGCGCGCAGGGCGAAAATCCCCTAATATCAGCCGGATTTTTTTTGTTAATTACAGCCGGTTACAGTATGTTACAAAATAAAACAACCATGTTTGTACAAAAAGAATATATTCTTTTCTGTAAGTATATATCTGTTCAAGCTCTTTACGATGACATCCCACTCGATGGGGTTCAAAGAAATACAAGAATTGAAGTTTCACAATATGACTTTAGATTTCTGCCATTTTAAATCGAAAAAAAATTATGTCCTATAAAACTAAGACCGAATTAAGACGAATCCAATGACACCTTATTTGCTCAAATTATTTCGTGCGATTAGGCTCTAGCTAGGTGGTAACATAAACTCCTCTCATACATACATTCATACGTACACACGCGCGAGCCTTATGACCCGCATTTGGCTTCACCATAGACGGGTAAAAAAGCGTCGTGTCATAGCCGCTTTAAGGCGCTGCTACACTAGGATTCTAGAATGCTGGCTTTTTGAGCTTCAAGAGAACCCCCAAACGCTTCTACATTATAAAAGCGGCCTCGTCTCAGTGCGCCTTCATACTACCTCCGTCCCTGGATTAGTCCCCTCTCCGATATCCAATGAAATCGACACGCGATGCCGTTCTAGGGTCACGTACAAATAGCAGCCATTCCGCCCATAATGACGTATTATCCGAGGTAGCCTTGACGCCAGCCGCAATCTAGACCAGACAGGTGACTATCCACCTAGTGTATTTCTTTCATACTTCATAGATACCTACATGATGCAAATACTTTATTGCACACAGAATAATAATACAACAAACAAACAAAGAAAACAACAGTGTACAAAGGCGGACTTATTAGTATCTATAAAGCAATTTCTCACAGTCAACCTTTGGGAGATGATGACTATGATGTTGAAGTCAAGTAGGGTTGTGAAAGAATTAAAGAAGTACAAGAGAATAAATAGTATGTTCTACACCACGAAGAATTTCTTCGTATTTAAAAGAAAAAGAGATGGAGACGGTGCGGTGGTAGGTATAATTATAATTAACATACATCAGCCCCCATACTATGGTCGCTGTCAATGGCATGTCAAGTGATAAATGACAGGGACACAGATAGTGAACTCAATACAAAAAGTATGTGCTTCCCTCTCGCACATTGTCGATTTAATGTCAGTGATATTTGCATATTCACCCCCCAGTTAGTCTCAGGTCAGCATTTGTATACCTAGTTGTGTTTATTCTACAAACTGTTGTTGCTTGCTTGACATATATCGAATGGAGAGTGTATCCTTCAAGGAAAGCCTTACCTCTGTCAAACCAGTGTAGTTACTTAGTGTATTAGGTACGAGTAGGTGTACATTACATAGCTATGTAATCATGTTTCAGGACTACGTCTGACGTACACAGCTCCTCCCACGCGTCCATTCACAATGAGGATTTCTGAGGAGCAAACATTTGTGTGCGCGGTACAGTAGTGGTTTAGAGTGATTGAAGTATTGCTGCGGAGCAGCACCTAGTTAGTGAGCGCACGCCTCTTACTCGGAGGTCGGGGATTCGATGCCTGGTATGCGATCAATTTTTCCGGATTTTAAAATCTCGGGTAAAATTTGTGTGCATAATTACAATGCATCCCGGAAGGAAAACATCGTGAGGGTAACCTGTGTTGACTTGAAGAGATTGGACAATAAATCCGCCTTCTGCTGAAGCAGAAAAGTATATATTTAATCATTTATTTTTATTATTGTTATGTAGATGTTACGTTGATATTTTAAATATATTTTCATAAACATAAAAGCGTAGGTATTACCCTCGAATATTACAACACGAGTGCATGTATCTCAAACTTGGTTTTCTTATTTATTTATTTATGTTTTGGGTTTAGCTCAGCCAGCGTGTTATGGAATCATCATGGAACAAACTACCTGAGGAGATTCAGCCCTCCTTCACCCGAAGAAGCAAGAACCCCCCTTCCACCCGAAAAAGAAAGAACCCCCCTCACCCACCTCGTAATTTGGACCTTCCGCGAAAATTTGACCCACACGTCACTCAAAATCCCTTGGTATGCCCTATACTATCTATGGCAAACTCGGGACATCGCACTAATGCCGCCACTACTCCCGGTATACTGATACACTGATTTATTAACTTATATTAATTTGCTTCCTGTGACAGATATAGAAAGCTCGCGAAGCACTGCGGCAAGTAAAAATTTGTTTGCAAAATATACTTCGTATACAAAGATCGTGTTTCGTCAATATATTAAGAAAGAATGTAAACGCGAATAACTTCTAACCTACTGATAAATTTTACAAAACTTTACTTGTATTGTTCCTTTAATCTCGATTAATATAAATACAAAACACTTTCAATTATGTTTAAAGCAATAGAATTCATAAAGTTTTTTTGCCGTTATAAATTCACATATTACTCATATAAACTACTTCACTAATGACCTTGAAAATACGAGTATGTCTAGTCTAATAATAAGTTAAAATTTCATGTTTGTCTAATCAATACTTTAGAAAATATATATTTATGAAATCTTCACTTAAAGTGCTTCCTAACTATGCCTGGCTTATTTTTTTTTTTTAATCTTTTTTTTTAAGCACAAAACTTTTAATTCTAACTGTACCAATACTATATTATTCAGTATTTATATATTTTTTTCTTATCTGTATGACAATTTTACGTATTCTAGCGAAAATTTCAGCTTGATCGGTTCAGTATCGAGTTCTTCGGAAATCTGGCGTACATACAGATTGACAGATAAACGGACAGACGGACGAAATTACCTACTACGCTAATAGGGTTTCAGTTTTTTAACATAACCCTAAAAAGGATCAGTAAGTCTAATAAGTTTTTTATTTTCATTTTCAAGTAGGTAAAGTACAACACAACTCATCTAATGGATTTTCTTCTACGTACTTCCAAATAATATCACTTACACCTTCCATTTGCGCTGAGAGTGATGTGTCAGAGAAGGAATAACACGTTACAAATGACGACGTTCACATCTCTGCATTAATCTTCATATAGGTACGCGAATATATTATTATCATAAAAAAAAGTATAGAGTTACACATGTTTAAATTAAGAGTAAATATAAAAATAATCATAACAAGATATATTAAATGTATTTCTAGTTTTGAATTAACACAAGAATATAATACAGAGGGAAGGGATATTATTTAATTTCGCCTTTGTCATTTAGTTAGTGCGAAAAGGTAATTATAATGTCAGAGGAAATGGATTTTTAACGTTACTGCGTTCCGAACTAACTTTAACATTACTGCGCTCTGGACTAACTTTAACATTACTGAGCTCCGGACTAACTTTAACATTACTGCGCAACTAACTTTAACATTACTAATGCTACTTTCAGTATGTAGAATCACGATAGACGACAGCTGATCGAAATCACATGTACCTACCTACGTGAATTGATATTATCAGACTTCAGTTTGTTTTTGGAGATTTAGAAAAAGTGTCTTGTACTTCTTTTATGTAACTAAATAATGTATGGTTTCCCTAAATTTTCGTCTTCAAAATAAATCTTATATCGATGCTTAAAAATATACAGAAAACCTGCGGGTTAGCAACGATCTGAAAAAAGGAATTAATTACCCTGTCATGGCACCACACTTCAGGTTTGAAGTGACTTAGGCTAACGTCACGGTTCACGATTGGGTCATTTATGAAGCGTGCGTGATGATAAATAACATAAAAAATTATAAAAATACAAAGAAAAAGTCTGCATTCGTTGAACACTATGATAAGTACAGAGTTTTTTTGTGTTATCCTTAGCCGATGTTTTGGTGCGAAAAAGACAGTTTGTTGATGCCTTGATTTATCTTCTATGTCTTTCTCTGAATTTTATCAATACATTTTGACTGAGCAGCGAACCAACCACGAACGAACCAATGTCGGATCAATCGTATGTGATTTGTTTGGGCACAAGCTGGTTACGGGGCTAATTATACTTGTACATAACGTATCAGAAGCCGGTTGATAAATAATGCGTGGCGTGACACACTATTGTCATGCGTAATCGATCACCCATCACTTGTCCCATTATATTCATTATTCCATTCATTTTAACACAATTTGCAGGCACCAACAATACATTTGTTCATATACAGTACAATGGTCTGAAAATTTGACACCGAAAATAGAAAAACATTTTTGTCTGATTGGCGCCGAACTTGGAGTAAAAGGGACGTACGAAATCTGTCTTTTTCCAGTATAAAAGTTTGAAAATACACGTCTGTACTTTGCGAACTTACCTATTACTTACTTACTCATGCGGACAGAGAATAAATTCATGCGCATTTTGATGGATGACCAAGTGTCAAAGGTGTCATCCGTGGAATTTCCCGCTCTTTAATTTTTAATTTTCGTCTCCCGGCGATATTTCAAGTTTAATATATCGAAAAAGGTCGTATTAGCCCTCTCACGGAACATAATATTCAATTTAATGTTACCTAACTCCCGTTATAATTTTACCCTTCTCTAAAATGTTGCCTTAATGTTAGAAATAATTTATGAGCAATAACGTAAATGTCACAGCGACTCTGTAGAGGCGGAGCCGACCACTGTAAACACTGCCCGTTAAAATATTAACGCTAGATTACAATGCCGAAAGATTTAGCCGGCGAAATCCCCTTCGGCCGTTACATTAGCGCCGGTTAATCCGTATTAGGCACCCAATTGTAAGCCCGTATTTTGGGTTCTGACAATTTTCAGTAGGCTTCGTGTGCATTGGTTGACCTCGCTGACATCGCTGTTCCACATAAGTCCACCTTTTGATGCTGTTATTTTCTTTTCTTTTTATTTGTCTGTATTTTCTTCTAGGTGTGTGTGCAAATTGACGGGTAAGTATTTACACATTTTCAAGTCACAGATTCTTTCTTTATTCTTTACTAGCTTTCCGCGAGCAAAGCTGCGCCCGAATGTGTAGGGACAAACGTGAACCTCGCTACAGGAAGTACACGCTTGGCTAGTTTTTGTAGTGCAATTTCACATGCTCACATTTCAATTTTTTTATACTCAACCGGCACGGGTTGCTGTGCCCTAATTTTCAAAAGCAGATCGGACACAGCCAATATCACTATTTCTCGAAAAACCACGCTGAGAGAGGCACCATGACAGCTGTAAGGTAGACAAAAATGACGTTGTCTAATTTATTAACACGCGTCTTGAAGATCTCCAGGTTATTGGTGGTAGGGAAAACTGTCGGTATGGTAGACCGCTCCAGGATGACACTGAACAGTAATGTGAAAACCGCATCACGATGAAATTTGAGTTGGAGACATTTCTAAATATTTAGTTTTTTTTTAAATAATATTTAGGATGTCGTCGTCGCAGGTAAAATAATAATATACATATTTACATAAACATAAATTGTTTCCATGGCGACTGCTTGTTGACAATAAACATGGAAACAAATCTAACAAGATTAAAGGTATAAACCCGTTCAGATAAAAAACGTTTTATAACGAAACTCAGTGTAGCATGACATCTCTCTCACACGTATTGTGGTCATGCTTAGTGTGAGAGAAATGCCATGCTACACTTAGTTTCGTCATAAAACGTTTCTTTATCTGCACGTCTATTACGAGTTAAAGGCGTGTTGTTCACCCGTGATGATCGTTAGAATTTAGTGTGCAACACGGTGAAGCGAAACTTTCACTTCACCG
>WYDE02173401.1:0-10921 GCA_009867175.2 Adela reaumurella | reverse complement strand
GTACGGCGGCGCGCAGGGGGACGGGGACGACGGCCACCATGACCATGACAATGCGTAGAAGAGCGCTAGATACCTACGCTGACTACATGCATCGGATCGGAGGAGAAATTTGACAGATTTCACAGAAAATCCGAAAGAAATCACTACGGCAAAGCCAAAAAAGGGTGAAAGCGTAATAAGATTTAAAGATTGAGTACACGTCGGAAAATGGAAGGACAAGCGCTATGCGACGTATATTAATACAGAATTTGATAATAGAACGGTTCCAGTGGCAAATAAACGCGGACAAACAAAGGAAAAGCCCGAAGCTATTGCGAAATACAATGAAGTCATGTCAGGAGTCGACCGGCACGATCAGCTCCTTGCATATTACCCCTGCGAAAGGAAAACTCTTCGGTGGTACCTTAAGATCGCTGTTCGGACAGTCCAATCGCCCGTCCGACTGGGATGGGATGAACAATTATAGAGCGGCGCCAATAATCGCCGTTCACACTTTCCATATGCTAATGATGAACTTCCACAAGTTTTACTTAGATACTCTGGGCAACCCAAAATGACCATCCTCAATTACCGCTTGTTCATAATAAGCAGCCTACTGCCAGATAAGAGTGTTATCCCCAGAGCCCCGAGAGCATCGGTGAATGTAGAGCGGCATAAGATCAGGAAAATAATGGAAAAAAATTATAAAGGGTTTGTGAAACGCAAGATGTGTCGTCTGTGTGCAAAAAAACTGAAAAAACGCAAGGATATTGTGTGGCACTGCGCATATTGCCCTGAAAAACCAGGTCTGTGTGTTGAATGTCTCGACGAATATCATTCTTAACTGTTTTATACCACTTAACCACGGTCGGTAACGCTTGTTTTTTTTTTCAAGTCTGAAATTTGAATTTACTTATGATTTTGGTAAGTTGTCTTAGATTATTATATATTAATGGAAATGTATTTTAATTGGAAATAATAAGTGCTTCACCTCACTGGAATATTCATAGTACTTTTTGAGATATCCAGTGTTTTGTAGAACCGAAGCAATGAGCGAGTGCGGCGGTCGAAAATTACACGGGAGACAAGTGGTTTTTGCAATATAAGTGGAAGGTTTAGGAAAATGGAATAAGATTATAACCATGGACGATTATCTTCGTCTATGTTATAACTTTTACATTTTTATTAATAAATCTGTTTGTCCACACGAAAATGCTAACCCGCCTATGTGCAGGACCGGCACTGCCTATGATAATTCCAATCCCAGTGCCAAGCCAGGTCTGCACATACGCGATGTGTTTTTGTCTTTTCAAGATAAATCCAAAAAAAAATAACAAGAAACCACAACAGGTGTAAACCCTTCAAAGCTATAATGTAAATAATACATACATACATAGCGTCATGCGTGTTTCCCAGTGGGGTAGGCAGAGATCTCCCTTACAAATAAAAACCGGTTATAATCTGGTACAAAGAAATATCGGCCATAACGACTCGGGCGTCCAAGCTGACCAATTTTGTAACGTGTTGAGATGTCCCGATACACCTTTATGACTCGCCAGAATGGACCTTGGACTCTTGGTCCTTTCCGGCCGGCGGCTGCGCGCACACACGTGCAGTGGAAATGGTTCACTTCGTCTCGCCCGCTCTCGCCTCTCCTACGCTAAAACCTTTGTGCCGCCCCATTATCGCAAGGCCAGGTAAGGCTTGAATAGCATCTTTAGAGTCTTTTTGTATAATTCGTTTGGCTATTCTCGCCTTTTGATAAAATGTCGACGGTTTCATAATATTCAGTCCAAATTTATTGTGGTTGTCCAAATCCATATTATGTCGATTTATGATGCCCCCTATGCTGGAGGACGTTAATAGGAGGGGGGCCTATAAATACCTATAACATTTAAAAAGAAAAATTCCGAAAATATTAATTTCCGACAAAAAATTCTTTCACAAATAATCTTCTAATATCTCAGACTATAGGATTCATCAACCAGAAATTTACTAATACTGCTCCCAGTCGTTAGTCCACAGCCTTAAATTTTCCGACCTGTTCAGTGTAGCCGGCACGTTAAAAGGGGGAAGCACTAACATGGCACCTAGTTCACCCCGTGTTATGGGCTCACATCACGGACGTTGTAGGTGATGTAGCCAAACCGTGTCAGTTTCAATAAAAAAAATGAAAAAGGTTCATTATTTGACTCAACTTCGTGTTCCAGAAGACTCAACGAAAATCTGTTATCTCTAGTCAAATCAAGGTACCTACCTCCGACGCCTGGCTAGCAGCATCACCGCTAAATACTCGGGTCTTCACGGAGCGGAACCAATCATTTTAAACTGATTTCATACTAGACATTTAAGCCCTGCTCTAGGCCCCTCGCTTTCGCTCCTATGGCGGATTAGGTAAGACTGTCTCTTTCCGATAATATCTACGTATAACTCGTTCACGAAGTTTGTACCAGTGCATCTGTGGTGAGATGAGTTGGATGAAGTGTCAAAATGTGGCAAATGAAAATTTATTAAATGAGTAGGTACTCTGTCATGGCACCATCACCGTAAGGTTTACAGTAACTTAGCCCCACATCACATTGCGACGATTTTGTGACATAAGAGTGTGAGCCAGCCATGATGGGATACAAAAATGATCTACTCGTAGGTGCGATCCTGTATTACTGTGAACACTGACGCTCAGGTTAAAAATAGCATTGCGATAAAACTCTTCCCTTGCAGTACTAGGTGGGAAAATTTACCCGCCCAGTGCTGCTACCGGCCTAATATTACACGAATGAGTGAAGAGGTTTCGATGAATCGTAAGCGTTAACCATGGATTAAAAAGGATGGATTACTCATTCATTGCCGTCCACAGCTAAGAGAACAGCGGTCATCACGTAAGGGGTAAGAAGACGGCACACGGGCGGGGGAGGCTGCGTATGCGTGTACGGTACGTGTTAATATGTGACGCAGTCATATATCCATCTCCCTATCGCGCTCGGGCTGTCAGGGTCCCTGGAGCACGTACGTGGTTACCCCGCTCACCTATGTATGAGTTATCCACCCTTAACGTTGGCGTTAACGCACTGGTCAGTACCACCACCACACCGAATACAGGTGATTGAAAGGGCTATATGCAAATTATTTTACATTTAAATCAGTGACTTGAAGAATGAATTAAAATGGCATGCACCTTTTATGGTACAACTTTAGTCAAAATGAAAGATTTTCAGCTCCCTAATAAAAAAAAGTAATAGCACATGAATGAAATTTAGGTCCGTGCCTAGCGGCCAAACTTTGAAAGAGCTTTAGAAGAAAAAGAAAAAGAAGAAAGGATAAAGAAGAACAAGAAGAAAAAATTAATAAATATTACGAAGTGGAAAAGAAGAAGAAGATGAAGTATTTAATTTTGGCTGTTATGCCTTTCTACAGTTCTCAGTGTTATCAAGAATCGATCTAGCGGCAATATTCCTCGATATTGTTGCTATCCAATACCTACACATTGCATCTTCGCAAGGAATATCAAAATTGGCATAATCAGCAAGTAGCAAGTCTTATGAACTAGTGTGTTCATTGTTTTCATTAAAACGTTGATTGAATAAACTCGGTAAATTTTGATGGTTATATTTTTGGATCGATTTATCTGCGGTTACAAGACGAAATCAAAGTGAGGCTCCAGATGAGGATGCAAAAGCGGCGCAGATTCTAAGAGCTGGTGGAAGGCGAATTTTGAAGCTACTGCAGATATTTATGCAGTTAGCAACTGGCGT
The DNA here is from genome assembly GCA_009867175.2 of Adela reaumurella. Lineage (NCBI taxonomy): Eukaryota > Metazoa > Arthropoda > Insecta > Lepidoptera > Adelidae > Adela > Adela reaumurella. The sequence continues at coordinate 7,190 of WYDE02173401.1, read as the reverse complement.
TGTTACAGTTGTATCACGCAATAGTATTGCGCGATGCAACTGATGCTGACGATATTGGAAATCGAATTCTCGGCTGCTCTGTACCAGAAAGTTAAATAAAAAACGAGATAATTATCTTAACTGAAAGCATCTCTTATCACGCATGTCGTAAAAGGCGATTAAGAGATAAGGCCAATATGATGTGCTAAATGGCGACAGGCTCGCCACTTCTGACCTTGGAACGTACGTCCACCGAGTCAAGCAGTAGGTGGGTCTTCGTGCCTTACATGCCGCTTGATAGATATCTTGTCCGAAAACCTTGCGAAAAGTGGTGGTCGGTGTTGTGCTGTAATTTACCCTAGTTCCAGCAGCGCAACACCGATTGCTCTGCTTACCCCGATTGTAGGGATGACAGCTTGAGTGATACGTATGTATGTAGAATTATCTTAAGTCTTATCATAAAGTCATGTTACGAAATGTTTTCAAGGGCCACATCGACTCAAGCACAGAATAGGTAATTCATTACACAGAGGCTGGATGAGTGCCAGCCCCTGAACAAGCTGGCTTTAGAAGAGGGTACGCCACGATGGATTACATATTAATAACTGTGAGATAACTCGTGCAAAATTACAACAATCCGCTCTTCCTAGCTATCATTTCATTTAACATGTCAAGGCATTCGAGTTAGTAGAGACAAAGTGTGCCCCATAATACGATAAGATAATATCCTAAACGTAAAACCTACTAATATCCAAATGATCTCCTATCCTGTAATGTGAAGTAGCTCAGATTAATAAAGTAACAGAAGAAAATGTATATAAAAAGTCATACACTCTGTCTGAAACACATTCGCACTAAGGTGGTAAATAAGATAAATAAATGGATGGATGGAAGAGACATGTTGTGTTCAGAAAGGGAAACAAACACACCGAATGATTAAAATCGTATTTTTAATCAGACGAAGTAAACTGACGTTTGCTGGGTGCCTGTATGTAATGTATGTAATATATATTTGACGGATGGATTCCTACAATTAACCGTTAAGTGACATTAGCTCCTGTCAGTTTACTTCGTCTCATTAAAAATACCAGTTAAAGTTAATTTATCTAGTATCCAGTTGTTGCGTCATCTCTGTCGTGGTCCATGCACGTTGCATATATATATATAGGTAAGTACGTAGTGTTGCCTGTGCGCCGGCGCAGATGTAATGACTCAATTATCCGTTTAGATTGGGCGGGGCTATCCGATACCACTATGTCTTCATTATACTATAGTCTATTATAGTTGGATAGCTGAGTGTGGCGTTTGACATAGCTTGCAGGAGTTTTATAGCTTACGTTATTTAAACGAACGGTGTTTAGCGATTTAAGCATTTATAATCACTTAAGATCAGGCTAAGACCTGATTTCTTTCATCGCAAGAAGGCGCATAAATAAAACTTTAAATAGTTAATAACACAAATTACAAGAAGAATACTGAAAATTCTTTCAATTCGAATTCTCGGTATGTGGTTTTTCTGTAATATAAGATGACGTATTTCAGCCAGTGTAATTTCGATTGAACTAATATTTTGAAAGAATACGAAAGTCTTAACATTTTGGAAATTCTAGCTCAATCGGAATATCACAGACATCATCTCATATTACAGCAAAACCACTTGCCGAGAATTCGAATTGGAAGAATTTTCATTATTCTTACTCCAGAAAATATTTTGTTTCATTTACAGCGATACGTATGGATATGCGTAGCCCGATGGTGCCCAAGGAGATACGAATATTAACAGGGTCTGCGATAACCATGATATTGTGTTTGCAGATAGAAAACTTGACGACTAAACGTATTCTAGGAACATTTGTGAAGCCTCCTCCGCACTAGCCTGGCCCGGACCAGCAGTCAGTGTTGCTATATTCACAGAAGATAACTACGTCGCTATTACGGACACGTTACCTTCTATAAAAATATAAAATATAAAGAATTATTAACTCTTGCCTGCCAGGAATTTAGCTTATTTTAAATGTTCCCCCTATTTTCAATTCTGACTTCTATAAAATAATAGTTTTGCATTCATAGGACAATTTGAAACGAAGGTCCTGAAGTATTACTTGATCACGACGATTCCCTTGATTTCTACTGGTTACAAAAGAGTGGGGAGGCTGTGGTCTGTTTTTGTTAATTTCTCGAAAAAATCTTTTACGGTTTACAACGAAACTTGTAGAAATATTGTGTTTGAAACATGTTTGTCTGTCTGTCCTTCGTTTTTTTTTGGTTACATATAATATATCCCTTCCCTTCCCTATTATTATAAAATGCAACGTCTGGCGTCCTCGGTAGCCAGTCACTCCTGTCTGTCCGTTTATAACTCTAAAATCCCTGGACCGATTTTGATGCGGTTTATGTCTACGTACTTATTATCACGATAATTAGTATAGGGGGCGAGCAGAGAGCTGAAATATGAGAGAGGTCGGACTTTAACGCGGACGGAGCCGCGGGCACAGCTAGTATAATTATAAAACTGCTTATTTTATCGCGATGCGGTTTTACATAATACAAAAAGCCAAGTGTTATCTTGATGCACCTAGGTACGCGAGCGGTGCCGCGAGCACAGCTAGTTAATTATAACTGATAGCTGTTTATAATCAAATATCTTTAATTCTCTTAATGTCTCACAGTCAGTAATAGAAATGGTTCTCATCTTCGTGGCTGTCGTCAGCGAATCCGGCTTGACAATGGCGGGGTTTTTTTCCTAAACACCAATTGTGAACTTCATAGAAGAACTGAAAAGAAGCAAAAACTATTAAAAAAAAATCATAGTCCACTACTCCTAAATGGTTTGGACGATCTGGCTAAAATTTATAGGTCCATGCTATGCTTCAATGGCTCGCCATACACCAATTTCCCATTTCCTAGAAGAACTGGCAAGAAAATTCGCTGAATTTTTTCAACGTCCATCCCCAATATCGCGAAGCCTGTTACGGCAAGGCTTGCGTTCATACATTGTAATTAAAGAGCTCATTATTATTTAAACCTTATTGAAACACTAGCTTTTATTTCATTTTGAAATGATACGCTTAAACAAAGTTATAAGATTTTTAAGTTTGGTTAAAACGCTGTACCTCACTCACTCTAATCTGCGGAGTTCGCTGGCGCTCGGTTTAAAAGGCAGCGTGGTGTTTTTGGCTGAGCGAAGCAAAACCTACTACTCGACTGGGATCAAAACACTTTTGGTGTCTGTCTGTTGTATGTAGTGTCCGACCGAAAGTGTACTTTCACTTTCGGCCGAAAGCCGTAGCCGAATTTCGGCAAAATTCTACTTTCGGCAGAAAGCCGAAAGCCGAAGCCGAAAGCCGAAACCGAAAGCCGTAGCCGAAAGTATGTATATTATTTAAGTGCCTAGTTAGTTATGCATTATCTAGTTAGAAGGATATGCAAGTAACAATAAAAGGTGTTTACAATTCTGGGAACTTTTTTATTTAATGCAAAACTATATGAAACTTTTTTTAAAATTACTAATAGGTACAATTATTAATAATTAAAAATCAAACAAATTTAAAAACTTAAAAAACTTTTCATGTTTCTTTCATCGCCTAATTAAGTTAAACAAATGCAACAAAAATACTTTACATAAGAAATTAAATGAAATGAAAATAAAACAATTATAAAAAACGGTAATAAAAAAAACTTAAATATATATATATATATATTTGATTAATAATTAAAGTCAAACAATTTTATGTTGTAGTGCAAAAACAATAACTTTTCTACATTTTCTCCCTTAAGATTAGATCTTCTTTCTTCATATATTCGGCCGACTGCACTGAAAAGCTGTTCACTCGCAATACTAGTAGGTGGTGAACACAAGTATTTTTTGGAAGCTGGTTCCAAGCAAGGATACTGACTCGTACACCAGTATTCGTAAATGTTTGTTGAACTGTTTAAGGTAGGATCCTTTAAGTAGGATGCAAGACTTTGTTCAAGCTTCAGAACTTCATTATTGCTATCTTCAATATCCAGCAGGTCCGAAGGTGTTATCAGGTCTTCTTCGTGATCATGGTCCTCCCAAAAGCTGTCTACGTGTGACTCTTTTGTATTTGTTCTTTGAGCAGGTACTGTAGATTGCAAGATGACGTCGGTAGAATTGTTATTTAAGAATGTAAGTATTTCTTGTTTTCCGCTTTGTATTTCATCGGGTGTGAGATATCTAGTCTTGAATCTGGGATCTAACAATGTCGCTGCTATTACGAAAGTTGTATTTCTCATTTTATTGAACCTGACAGCCAGCGCATTAACCAGAAGATCTCTCATTCCGTACAGTTCCACATCATTTACTTTTTCAAGTTTTTTATTTATCATTGCGATGCAAGGTATGATCGATGAAATGCAAGCATCATCCGAGGAGATTTCTAGTGTACATAAATAAAAAGGTTTTAGTATGGATGTGATGGATTGAGCAAGCTGCCACTGCTCGTTGTTAAGAGTGCTTATACCTCCACGTTCTACTGAATATAGGTTAACAGCAGCTTTCTGTTCTATCATCCTTTCTAACATTAGATATGTCGAGTTCCATCTTATTTCGATATCTTGTATAAGCGCATGCTCGGGAAGATTACATATTTTTTGGAATTCACGTAGGTGTCTACACGCTACCTCACTCCTAGCGAAATGCGCCACTATTTTTCTGCTTTTCTTAATCACTTCTTCCACGTTCGGTTTACTGAATAAAGCATCTCGTATTACCAATTGCAATGAATGCGCCATACACCCAATAGCATTGAAGTGTCCTTGCCGAGTAGCACTAACCATATTTGAAGCATTATCTGTTACAGCAACATGTATTTTGCTTTCTATGTCCCAAAATTGGATTATTTCTGTTAATTTTTGAGCAATGTAGGCGCCGGTATGATCTTCTTCTAATACAGATGCTCCTAATATGACTTTTCGACGCACGTGTTGATCGATGAAATGCGCCGTAAAACTAATCAGAGAAAATGATTTTGTCGAGTTGCTCCAAATGTCCGTCGTGAAACTGATGTGTGTTGCTCTTTCACAAAGAAGTTTTTTAACATGCTTACACACTCTATCATACGTCTCGGGCATGAGCGTGGTACGGAAAAATTTTTCCGATTTGAATCTGTAGCGGCTAACAGCTGCTGGATCGCCAAGATTAAGGCGTTTGAATGCATCACCTTCGACTAAATTATAAGGAAGCATGTCAACAATCATAATGTCGATCAATTGCTTGTCTATACGTTTAGTTATTTCGTGGTCATCAGACCAAGGTTGTGATTTCTTTATGAAGCCGGGAAGAGATGGTTGCACAAAGTCCGGCAACCTTTTGCTTTTTTCACCATCCTTGCGACGCCGCTTACTTCCAATGGAAATGCTCGAGTCTTCTTTCTCAGTTGTATCTTTTATTTCGTTACTGCTGCGCTCAAATTCAACATATTTATCCGGATGCTGTGCCTTAAGATGGCACTTCAAACCAGCCGTGGTCTGCTTTTTGAGTTCAGTACTGCCTAATGAAAGAATTTTGCCACAATCTCCACATTCTGCTTTGGACGGTTCTTCTTCACGCTTTAAGAAGTGCTCCCATATCGGATTTTTGTTTCTTGGCATTTTTATCTGAAAAAGAAGTTATAATTGTAAGTTTCAAAAATAAAATAATATTACATGACCTGATTTTCTGTTTACGTACGAACGAATTTGATGATTATCGTCGGATTTGTCCATCGGTGGTTTTAAAACCTGGAAAAATTTAATAATTTTTCCAATAATTCACAGTGTACTGACTGACTGAATAGACCCTTCAGCGCGTCGGCGTGGCAAAGCGAATAGAGGTTGGCGCGAACAATTTCATGAGAGGAAAAGTTCATTTAAATTTTCAATTCCATTCAATCAAATGAATAGGTATATACATACATAAGTAGACTAATTTAGCACTAATCCATTATGCGCTGCTACAACGATAATATTATGCTTGCTTACATATAAAATAAAAGATAACCTTCAAACATCGATTCAATATCAATAATACCCTATACCTAAGCGAAACTTGTCAATCGGTCATTTGACTTCTTTTGTGTGAATAATAGGCCTAGAGAGAGAGATTCGTCTGGACTTTGCACATACATATGCACTAGTTTTGCTGATGAAAAGAAGGATTACTACAATATTCAATTACTTACCTTTCTAATGCACTTCTCATTACACACATGCACTCGACTCGTACGTAAAAATGAAATGACCCTACGTAACGTCAAGTAATTATAGACGAGCGCGCGCGTGTAACACAGGCGCGGAGCGCGGCCGCTAGGTGACTGACTGACTGGCCCCGTCCGGGCCGGAGCCGGAAGGGAGTAGCGGGTGGCGGGGTGCGGCCGGGGCGGGCAGTGGAAGTTTGAAGCGTGTGTGTGCCGGCCGCCAATCGCGTCGCGGCGTTCGCGTCGCGTCGCGTTGCGTGCGCGCGGTTGGTCGGTTTGTCTGCCTAACAACTTTCGGTTGGGCCGAAAGTGACCACTACTTTCGGCCGAAACCGTAAGTTTGCCGAATGTGGTAAATATTGGCCGAAAGGCCGAAAGCCGAAAGCCGAAACCGAATATTCGGTCGGATACTAGTTGTATGTTTCTTACCACAACTCCTCCTAAACGGTTCTACTATCGGTCTGAAATTTTGCAGGTTCATTCAGTATGTCAATAGCTCGCCACACACCATTTTCAACTTTCTAAAAGAACGGCAAGAAACGTAGGTGAAATTGTAATTTTTTAAAATTTAAAACGTCCACTCTTAAACGGTTAGGCCGATCCGGCTGAAAATTTGTAGCTTTCTTCTCAATATGTCAATGTGTCAGTATCCAAACTCCTTGAGCTCTCCATACACCAATTTGGCAGATATGTCACTGAACAATTTCAGAAATAAGACTTGTCGTGTGTACATTATTCAGGTAGGTTATTCCGATTAAATCATGCGCTTCGCAGATGAAATCGCAGGTAAAAGCTGGTATAATATATAATTTTTGGAATATTATATTATGTAATGTAAAATATAATATTTTGCCAAACTCATACAAACGTATCACTCAAGCTGAATCCTGAGAATAGGGGTAAGCAGACCAATCGGTGTTGTGCTGCGAGAACTCTAGTAAATTACAGCACAACACCGACCACCACATTTCGCAAGGTATTTGGACAAGATATCAAGCAGCATCTAAGGCACGA
>WYDE02173291.1:0-10922 GCA_009867175.2 Adela reaumurella | reverse complement strand
TTTGCATATAAAAACCCCGCGTTACACGCTTACGCTAACGCCTACGCTACACGCACAACTTGTTATAGCCCCACTGATGCTCAACCGTGCGCCTCCCTCCTTTTTCTTAGTTATAATTTTATATTATTTGATTAGTTTATAAGATGTGTTATTTATAATGTTTTTGTTGATTTCTTTGTTATTTAAGTATTATAGATTCGTTATTATTAAAGTACAAATCATAACATTTTTGCGGATAGAACGAATTTCAGCTTGTTCAGCTAAAAGACCAGGAGGCCACGACAAATCTGGTAAGGATATCGTAAGTGGATGAATGTAGGTTTATACAGGATAAAGAACCGTTCCCTATGTCAATGATGGGTCTACCGCTGTCGCTAAGTGGTTGCTTGCGTTTCTTAATGTATGGTGTCTGAAAATATTCAAACGTTCATCATAAGTCAGAAACGTTTCAACAGGTATATCTAAATACATACATACATTACATATCACTCACGCTAAATCCCGAGAATCGGGGTAAGCAGAGCAATCGGTGTTGTGCTGCAAGAACTTAGGTAAATTACAGCACAACTCCGACCACCACATTTCGCAAGGTATTCGGACAAGATATCAAGCAGCATGCAAGGCACGTGGACCTACTTACTGCACTTGGTAGAAGTACCGTGCCAAGGTGAGAGGTGGCGAGCCTGTCGCCCTTTAGTACGGCATCTTGTCCCTTTATCCCTTAGTCGCCTTTTACGACATGCATGGGAAGAGATGCAGTGGGGTCGTTCTTTTAAGTACCATCTAAATAAATTCCACTTAATGTTATTTCAGATTCGCGGGTCGCGTTCCTTGTTGAAGAGTACGGCAGGCTTCCGTACGTCGCGACGCTGGAGGCCTTCCAGTACAGGGGGCCGGCGCTGGTGAATCTATTCACCAACTACAAGCTGTGTCGATATGATTAGGACTCTTGTCATGTGGAAATTAAACGTATTATGTACTTAGACAATGCTTCGTTTGTTATTTTATTTTATTAATCTTATTTATATAAGATCAAGCTAAGATGAAAGCTCAGGAAAGGAACGTAATAGTATGTACCACTCATATAGCCTATAGCACATCAGCTGCTACAGTCTCGCACCCTATAGCGGACGTCATACGACACTCAATTGACAGAAATAAATAATGGCACTATGTTTTACGTGGCTACTAGACGATTGAAGCGAGCCCTAATTTTTTTAACTGACCGACTGAAGTGAAGAGTTGGTTGGTGAAACGATGCTGATTTCGGGCTGAAACGCGTGTACCACGGCCACCCCGACCGACCAAGACCGGTGCGTCGCGTACCGACCTCGCGGCTCGCGGCCGGCCTGCAAATACAAAAGAAATGGTGAAAAAGTCCACAGAAATGGTCCATTTTTCGAAGTTGTCTGGCACCAGCCTGATGCTCAAACATTTTTCGATGTTTTAAATTTTTACCATTATCTATGTATTGATTTTTTAAATTTACTGGACATTTTTCGGATCCAAATAACAGTTTTTGAGATAGGTATTTTTGAACATTATAAAGTATTTCTGAACGCAACGGCTCCCAGTTGCCAGACCGACGTATTCTTGATGCCAAAAAACAAGTGACACGACCAGCGTAATAATTTTTATTACACAAGCACGTGTTTTTTCCCCACTGCTTCCTAGACATACTCGTACGCACAGTCTTAGCGCCTGAAAGCTTTACACCGAAAATAGAGACAAATTCGAGATCTCTTTCTTTTATACACGTGTGTCCGAAGCTTGGGTCCGAAGACTTCCTTATACGGCGGATTGGTATAGATAGAGATTCAGAGGTGTAACGCAGCGAGCGTGCTGGGTACGCTCGGCGTCGGAAGGGACGGGGTATGGCGGATTATTCCGACATACATTTTTTGGAGGAGGATTAGTTTTAGTTTATTTGTGGGTAATTTTAATTTTTAGTCAGGTTAATTTTATAAACAGGTAGTTACTTTTAAATTATGTCTTAAATAGAGAAATAAAATTTACATACATACAAATCACTCACGCTGAATCCCGACAATCGGGGCAAGCAGAGCAATCGGAGTTGTGCTGCAAGAACTCCGGTAAATTACAGCACAACACCGACCACCCATTGCGCAAGATAGATAGATAGATAGATAAATTCTTTATTGCACACAGAAAATAAGGAGATACAGAGTTATTCGGACAAGATATCAAGCAGCATGTAAGGCACCTACTGCATGAATGGGTCGAAGTACCGTTCCAAGGTGAGAGGTGGTGAGCCTGTCGCCCTTATCATGGCACTGCAACTTATCCTTATCCCTTAGTCGCCTTTTAGGACATGCATGGCAAGACATGCGGTAGTCATTCTTTTAAGTAGCGGCCCCAAACGGTACTAATTAAATTTACTTGATAAAAATATAAAAAACAGCACCAAATAATCAAATGGAATTTTCTGCGAAAATTGTAATATTTATCAGTGTCATCTAACGTTGATTTCAATAAACTTATAAAAAAATTAATACAATTGCTGTACCAAGTTTCACTTTTCAACGCTAGATGGCACAGTAAATTAAAATAAATACCGTAAGATAACCAAAGATATGTCCATACATTATGGACACATCTTTCAATTTCACTACTCAGCACTAGATGGCAGTTATATTATGGCATCGAGAAATTATAGCGCACGCAAGCTAACGCAGAGGAGTAGCTCGACGGTGCGTGGCGCCAGGAGGCATTCGAAAGTTTACGGGGGCAACGAATACCATGTCGGCCGGCTAGATGCACTTTCAAATTGTCTTTCAACTTGAAGTTTTTAAAACATAATTCTACTAATAGATGGCGCCACGCGTATCTAATAATTACAGATTTTATCTGATAATTGCACAAGATGGATGAATATCTAGACTGTTCCGCCTAGAAAATTGCCAACGTTGATTAAGATGTGGCACGCTGATATGACATCTACATTGCGCGTTTTAGAATTGAGTTGTTGATTCTAGATTCTATCTTACCTACCTACATTGAAGGTTTGTATAGGTATGCACCTATCTAGTTTGATTATTCACTATTAAATAAAAAGCATTTTAACATTAATAATGTATTTAGATATTGTTTAATGTAGAGCCTCATGATTATAAAGTAAATAATTTAGGTGGTAGGGAAGAAGCCACGAATTTTTCTAGATTTGTTTGAAAACTCAAAGATAAATAAATGTATGGAGATTTTCATATAAATTTCCCAGCAGAATTTAAGATTATATACGTGGATAAAACGATTATAGGTAGGTAGTAACTTAGTACTCGAGTTATAAGGTGTCTTTTTTATGACCCGCGTCCTTTTAGGAGGCTAACCAGTATTTGAAAATAAGCAGCAGATTCGTCGAGAAAACTGTGGCGAAATTCTAAAAGTAAATTTTCAATTCATACATTTCCAAAAATCCTAATTTCCAAATGTATGGAAACCGTGATTTTTTTTTTAAATTCTAAAAGTTGTAGAACAAAATTCGCTCAGTTAAGCCTACAGAATGATCCCCTAAAAGCATATGGGTGATTTAAAAAAAAACACTGGTATATGCGACTCGCACGCACTAACTATCTAGGTACATAGCAAGTTGTAGATTTTCTGCTTTAGCTATGCGGGAAGCTCCCGCGGCGGTATCGCCAGCTTTTAAAAAGAAAAACATTTCATGTTGCGTTAAAGTTTGCTGGCCCGTTGTAGATACATCCCGCCTGCGGCGCGGCAGACGCGGCAGTCAGCTCACTACGACTCCGACCCCCGATCAGTAAGCACGATGGAAAATATCGTGTAACTATATTCAGTAGTTAGAGTATGTCAGTGATATATAATTGGTCGAGTCGTTTTTGAGTTATGAGTTATGTATGAGCGAACATAATCGCGACGACCAGCGGCACATAGTTAAAAACATAACGATGTCGTGACAGGATCTTAGAAATTTCCATTTTCCATGAAATGGAATGCGCTAGGTAAGGTTATCGGTTAAGTTAGGTTAGGTAATGTAAAGATGATAATTTCATGATATCTATCATGACGTTGGCATCAAAATTTGAATATCATAATATTCACTACGCCAACGATGTATACAACACAGACTTGCCAAAACCTCAAAGAGCTTCATTTGTAATAGCGTTAGATTCTATAATAAACTGTCCATAGAAATAAAGAGACCTACCTCAAAACACTTTCAAATATAAAGTAAAAAAATAAAAAATTGTGAAATTTTAATAAATAGCAAGTTCAAAATAAAATACTTACATGAATAGATATATACAAAACTACAAACATACAAACTAATAAATAACAAAAGTCTACAATTATTTCAAATTAAGATTTTAATAGGTGACTTTTCAAAGAAAGTTTACATGATCCTATGGTTGCTGAGATACGGACATGAGCTGGGAGCGAGTTCCACAGACGCACAGAGTTGACCGTAAAGGAATCGGTATAGAAACCAGAAGAATGACTGGGAATGGCTAGGATGTTATCATCACTAGAGCGAAGAGGAACTCCATGAGAGGATAAAGGCAAGAACCGAGAGCGAAGGTTATCATGCTATACTATATGTAAATGAGTCTCAGATGGCCAAAACTTTCTGCCATGACTCTTCTGATCAGACTAGTACACAATAATGTGTACGAACAAACGTAACATTGACTAATATACTACACATTGTAGTATATAGTAATATTATTATTGCCAACACTGTGACTTGATACATGTCATTGTATCAAACATTTGACGAGGGCTATTCACACCCACATTCTAGGAATAAGTTGACGATGGCACTTTACAAAGTATTAAACTTACGAATGATGGGCGGAGTCATGTTAGAGTTTATGTAATTAATTAATCAGTACACTGTAATACTTTGTGACAGAGGCAGTAGTGTTGTAACTAAACATTACTAAAATATATTCATGTTGCCAAGGGCTAGTACAACGGTTTAAGGTTTTTGCTTACGGTGACGCTTGGTTCGGGATGTCTCTCTCTCCCTAGAATATGGTTGAGGGTGGCGATGGCTGCACCCTGCGTGATGCTCGTGAACGGGTACGGGTGCTGTCTGCTGACTGTCCTGCTCCAATTGTAGATATAGTAAGTAAACTCGACCAAGACTTTTAGACGAATGGCATTAGTGTTAGTGAGTAAGTTAGTGTGCGTGAACGACTACTGCGGCGCGGCGCGGCGTTAGGCTCACTAACACAGGCGCACACCCCGTACACTACACTAGTACACATTGTCACTAACACTAATGAATGACATTCGTCTAAAAGTCTTGGTCGAGTTGTACATAAGAAAACGAATTAAGTTATTTATTCATTAATCACTGCATTTTACGTAGATTGTGCAGTGTGCTCTCTGTGAAAGATGAACGAAGGGAAAATAGGAAACCATGATAATCTGTATGTGTGTAGTGCGTGCGAACGTTTTCTACACAGTAGAAAACGTTTTGTAAATTTTGAATAAATGAACTTTGAAAAAAATCCAGCGAAGTTTCTTGTCAGATTGTTCTTCGCTGTGAAAATCGAACTGGCTGGTTAGGCTATTTAAGGTGATGTTAGGTTGTGTTAGGTTAGCTTAGATTAGGTTAGGTTCAAGGTTAGGTTAGCTTAGATTAGGTTTAGTTATGTTATGTTAGGTTAGATTATGTTAGGTTATGTTATGTTAGGTTAGGTTGTGTAAGGTTGGTTATGTTAGGTATGGTTAAGTTAGGTTAGGTTAGGTTAGGTTGTGTTAGGTTAGGTTAGGTTGTGTTAGGTTAGGTTAGGTTAGCTTAGGTTAGGTTAGGTTAGGTTAGGTTAGGTTAGGTTGTGTTAGGTTAGGTTAGGTAAAGTTTGCTTAGCAACATTGTGAAAACTTCCGGCTCTTCTCGTGGCGTCTTTATTTGTTTCGGATATGTTTATTTTGTATTAAGTTACCTAGCTTAAGTTAGGTTTGGTTAGGTTACGTTGTGTTAGGTTAGGTTAGCTTAGGTTAGGTTAGGTTGTGTTAGGATATGTTAGGTTAGGTTAGGTTAGGTTGAGTTAGGTTAGGTTAGGTTAGGTTGTGTTAGGTTAGGTTAGCGTAACTAATTGGGATTTGTCGTATACCGGCGATGTGTTAGAGTGTAACGTTGTCCTTTTTGCTAATTCATCCGCTCTTTCGTTCTTCTCAATCCCTGCGTGAGCCTTGATCCAGAAAAATCTAACTTCATCCTCTGAATCCTTAATCCTGCCAATGGCTTCTCGTATTTGTTTATCTAGAGGATGCGTGCTATTCCTTCCAATGATCAGGTCAAGCGCCAATGCTGTATCTTCTTTTTGGATGTTTATTAGCAAATTCAAGGGCTTTGAGCATTCCCACCAACTCCGCCTGGAATACGGTGCAATAGATTTCTAGCTTTGACACGACTTCGCTACCTCTATACCGTTTTTCCATGCAGTATAGGCCGCGCCGACCTTCCCATTGATTTTGCTTCCATCAGTGTAACTTAGGTAATCTTGTTCTTAATTAGTTTTTTTCCTCTGCTAGAATATCTTTTACTCTATATTATTAATATTTCTATTAGAATACTATTTTATTTATATTTGTATCCTAATTGTGATGTTTCAGAGGGATGGCTTCCTTCGAATGGGCTCGTTCTCAATTCCAGTTCTCTCCCTGGGAGGTCATTACACGTCCAGATTGCATTGACCACTTAAAGTTCTTTTGACAAGATCATTACTGATACGAACGAGTACGTTCGGTGTGCTTTTGAGATTTTAATTGCGAATGACCTTTGGATATAGTTGAGTCTCTTCTTTATGCATGCCTTATCTACTGCTTGCCCCCATACTCCACTAGCATTATCGGTTCCACTACCGCAATGCTGATAATCCTAACTATCTCAGGATTCAGGCCCCAAGTAGCTCGCACTGCTCGACTCATATTATTAAACATTTTTGCTTCTTTTGCTCATATCATGCTAATGTGCTCTTTCCAAGTTAACTTGCTATCAATTATCAGTCCTGGAATTGAATGAATTCTGAAGATGCCTGGGATATGGGCACTCAACCAAAATATGCAAGGAGGAGAAGGAAGTGTGTACCTACTGTGGCAGCAGTAATAGATCTTCAGCGTGCCAAATAAAGCAGGAAAGAGGAGATCCCCTATGCGCCAACTGCAGTAGAATGAAGCGCGGCGACACTGCCCATACCACGTATGACGAGAAATGGACTGAAAGCATACGCTGGGAAACAATAGCTCGCAGTAAGGTCACGTACAGCTGCTAAGGTGGTCCTCAATACAAGAGGCAAGAGAAACATTAATGTAGCCCAGAATAACTTAATGCGCTCCAAGTCGGTTACCAAGGAGTTCCTCCAATAATGCACCAGGCAAGGCTACCACATTGCATTACTGCAAGAACCCTATACTGGCAACATCGGAAAGCTGAAAGTGCCCAGACCATACAGAGTAGCACAAGTAGCTCCGCAACCAGATAGTAGGGTCAAAACGGCTATTGTAGATTTAAATAATCGAAATTAGTTTTCGGGACCCAGGACTCTCAACCGAAAACATAGCGGTGGTGAAGGTGGAAACTGCAGTCGTCATAACGAATTTATGTCCATCTATATGGAACCAACTCAGGGCATATTGGAATTAATGTGACTCTTGCCAAAATAGAGAGGATATTAGATACAGGTAGCAGAGTATTCATTGGTGGAGATCAGAATGCAAAGTCTATCTGGTGGAGTTGCGACCGTACAGATGAACGTGGTGAAGCTCTCGTTGATTTCCTAGCTCTAGTCTGGAAATCTTAAACCAAGAAAGCAAACCAACCTTTAAACCTGGAGAGGTCAACACTACATTGCTAGACGTGACGTGACATGACGTGACGGCCTGCTCACGGTCCCTGCTGCACAAAATCTCCGGATGGACTGTAATTATATGTCTATAGTATCAACTTCAAACCACAACCTAATTTCATTTGTTATAGAGCCGCCCAGCTTCCCATCAAACAAAGACCTAACACAAGGATCTATAACACGAAGAAGCTAAACGCATCTGTATTCGATCAAATTTTCAACAGAAGATTGAAGGAGAACAACATAACACACTAAATTATAAAGAATATACATACCACTGCTACTGAGCGTCTGAAGACTGCCGTGGCTCAATACACAGATGCAATTAAGGCGGCATGCGAAGAAGCAACGCCTAATGTTACAAGGAAGCGTAAGGGAGGTTTGCCGTGGTGGTCACCGAACCTCGGCACAGATAAAAAAGAGATGCTCAGACACAGACGACGTATACGTGTGGTATCCAGTGTGAGACGCTCTTTCGTTGTAGAGGAATATCTCTCTGCGCTTCAAGGCTACAAAGAAGCCAAAACAAACGGCCAAACAGAAATTTGGAAAAAGTTCTGCAAAAAACAAGACCGAGAGAGCGTCTGGGACGGTATACACATGTTCCTCCGCATTAGCTCAGCCCAGACTGTAGACCAACTCTTAAATGACAACAATGGAGAACGGTTGGATGCAGGCAAGTCAGCAAGCCTGCTGGGTGATTCATTTTTCCCACTGGACTCACCAGACGGAGAGACCCCACAACAGCAAGAAATACGTGCCATAGCTGAATGTGCTTTAATCTCCGACCCAAACCTCTATGACAAGGGATTTACTCAAGTGGAAGTCGATAATGTGCTAAAAGATATGCATCCCAAAAAGGCGCCTGGAGGTGATGGGTTTACTTCGGACCTCTGTGAGAGAGCGATTGCAAATAATCGAGATATATTCCTGGCCCTAGAAAATACCTGTCTTGAGATGCACTACTTCCCAAAAAATTGGAAAACCGCTACAATCAGAATTAATCCTAAGCCTGGTGTTGCCCGACGGTGCCCACAGGCATTAGAATATTGCGGGGGCTGCGAATGCCATGTCGGCCGGCTAGGTGCACCTTCACATTGTGTTTGTAGGACCTCAGACTGTAAATAAGCGAAAAAGAATCAGGATGGGAGTGATTTCCACGTGTTGGCTACCCAGACCACTTTAAAAAAAAAATAAAATGCCAGATTCTGCTTTTCCACTTTTGACACAAACTTGTATATGTGTATTTGTGTTTGTGTGAGCGTTACCGAATATAGAGGACAATTTTTTTCATTTTACTCGCCAACCGCCGAGCGTACGTGCAACGTCCGTAAGAAGTTTCGCTTCAAATAGTTTACAATCGTTGTTCACGTCGTAAATGACTTATAAAACATAAAGAAAAGAAATAAAAGACTCAGAAAAGCACTCTTCATTGCCACCCCATCCCATCCCTCCTCACTCGACGAGTGACTAATTAAAAAAGCTTGAGCCGCCCCCTGGCGTCTTCCCTGCGCCGCTTCCACCCCTCGAGCTTTCACTACGCCCCGTACACCTGAGGCTGTATCACCGAGACATTCTTGGCGAATTCAAGCTTAAGTATGTAATATTTATTTACCTATATGTTTAAAACGAGTTTTCAAAATAATATTACGTACCTACCTATTTTTATTAATTTAACATAACATTTTTTTGTGCATAAATTAGAATAGAGCAATAGAACCTCATTACAGAAAAATCTGCAGAATCCAGACAAATTAATTAAAGAAAACACGTCCGCGCCGGGACTCGAACCCGAAACCTTAGGCTTTAACTGCCACTGATAATTCATCCGAGGTTTTTAACGGTTCAGATTCAGTAAGCGACTTGCATGATTAGCGGGAAAAAAAGCAAAAATTATTTCCATTAGAACAGTAAACATTTATTTCAAGATATTTTTTATAAATGCAATATAACATTATATCGTTAAGAGAAGAAATATCCTGAAAAGCTAGTCACAAACTGAAAGTTAAAACAACTTTGAAATTTAACTTGAAATTAATTGTGTTCACAATTACAAGGAAAACACCATGAGGAAACCTATACATTAACAATACGCATGTGTTTTATTGTGTAAAGATTGACTGTATGAGATTGCCTCCGGCAATAAGTCAGCATTCTGCTAAGCATTCTTAGTGATTAATTAACTCCCTGCGGAGATCTTCGTTGCCCTAACGTTGGAGCCTTCAAGAATAGGGTCAACAAGCACTTGTTGAGTCGGTGTGGTGCTCGATCACGCGCTGTCTTAGACTCCGTCGATGCTACAAGAACGACCGGAGTCAACGCCAACCGACTATAACAAAATACATGTGTTATTTACGTAAATATTTTAGGGGGTGGCGCACAGATCGGAAGGAACCTGACTGGCACGTAATAAGTAAGTATAGACTTTACTGCTTAGCAGAAGGCGGACTTATTGCCGGAGGCAATCTCTTCCTGTCAATCTTTATACACTACAACACATTCGTACTGTTAGTGAATAGGTCTTTCATCTACTAGCCCGACGACTAGTTTGAGTCATCTCCCGCGTTTCGTACGTCACTTCAGGCATTCGAGTTTTGTACAATACTTTTTAAATTACCACGGTCGCTGAACAACATCTTGAAAACTTCCGGCTCTTCTCGCGGCGTCTTTATCGGATTGTCCGACGTACTTGCAAAGTACGTTTGCTGAGCTCGTAGCTAGCGGACGTCTCCGTGACCATGAAAATGGTGGCGATCGCGAAAATTGTCGACTGTAGTCTCGGTGGAGACGAGATGTCCGTGCTCACTCGCACTCGCCGCCAAGCTTATGCGTGCGTGTAGGACGCTGTGTGGGCGGGACTAGCTTGTCACGCCCCACTCTAACTCCCCGCACGCACGCATGTACGCTTGACGTTGAGTGCGAGTGAGCACGGACATCTCGTCTCCAGCGAGACTACAGTCGACAATTTTCGCGATCACCACCCAGGACGCTCTGTTCGAAACGTCGGAACAATCCGATTAAGTCGCGGCGAGAAGAGCCAGAAGTTTTCAAAATGTTATAAATATTATTGTTTATAGGTACTCGTAT
>WYDE02173180.1:0-10924 GCA_009867175.2 Adela reaumurella | reverse complement strand
TCATATAGTACACAATATTGTATTTGTTGTGTGGATTAAAGTGGAGAAAAAAGTATCCAAAGATCCACGTGTGGATCTAGACTGTGGATCAAAGTGGAAGGAGGCCCATTTTTCACTAAAGTGCTGCCAAGTTGCACATCATAAAAAAAATCATCATATCCACAGACCTCTACCCGGTAGATATCGTTGATAATATCCATAAAAAAACATCAAGCCCGCGGCGCCGCCCGGCAACATAGTTGCTGACCGCTCCGACCCCCGAAGGTTATGTAAATAAAATATCTAAATAATCGACATACTTGTAACCATCCTCACGTACTCGATGAAGCATACATCTAACAGTAAATGGACACGGGCCGAAAATTATATAGATTATCTTCATATTTCTATGAAACTTTAAAAAAAATCTGTGTACTTCAAGATAGTTCTAAACCGTGTGGGGCCGGTACTTAAAATAATGATCCCACTGTGTCTTCCCATGCATGTCGTAAAAGGCGACTAAGGGATAAGGACAACATGCCGTGCTAAGGCTCGCCACCTCTCACCTTGGCACGGTACTTCTACCCATTCATGCATTGGGTCTTCGTGCCTTACATTGCTGCTTGATATCTTGTCCGAATAACTAGCGAAATGTGGTGGTCGGTGTTGTGCTGTAATTTACCAGAGTTCTAGCAGCACAACACCAATTGCTCTGCTTACCTCGATTGTCGGGATTCATCGTGAGTGATATGTATGTATGTATGTAATTTAAGATAGTTGAATTTCTACGTTAGAGAGGACGACAATCTTTGAAGCAACCAGACAGCCTTAAAACTCAAGGCAATAGCATGGAGGAACAATAGTATGCCATTCGGAGAGCCTCTAATTGGGGCAAATTGAGTATTTCCACCTAGACCCAGTGTACACATATATGTGTAGTGTAGTGTACCCGAAAGCAGAATAAGTGCAGTGGAAATGCGCGCGTTGAGGAGTATGTGTGAAGTCACAATGAAAGACAAATTGAGAAATTGTGAAGTGCGATAGCGTTGTTTTCTGAAAGAAATTATAGTGACAAGGATTGAGAAAGGAAAGGAATGTTGGAAGAATGAATAATAGGCGTTAAAATAAAAAAAAATATAAAAACTCTCACAGTACACGGTAAACTCTACAGAACCGGTAAACTCTGGAACGCTCTCCATGCCCGAATATTTCCTTCCACTTATAGTCTCGAGTCCTTCAAGAGGGGCGTGAATAGGCACCTGTCAGGCCGGCATGGCATTCGCAACCCCCGATAAAAACCGAATGTCCATAGGCGTCGTTAGTAACCTTCTGCGTGGCTCGGCGCCATATGTCGAGTTCTCAATAAAAAAAGAAAAAAATTCATGATTGTGGCACGTGGAGATATATTGTCTCTGCCTATCCCAGTGGGAAACAGGCTTGACGCTATGTATGTAAATATGTAGGTATTATGAATTGAAAGAAGAATTTGTAAAAAAAATCGTAGATGTAATGCTCTGTTTTCAAAGTGCAAATTGAGTTTTCGTACTTTTTAGCGGAGGCGCCAATTACTACGAGGACAAAAAGCTTGGGAGTCGTCTAGTCATAGCCTCCAGTCTAGTGGAGGCATAGTGGAGGCAGTAGGAGGACATAAAGGCGTAGAGTACCCCAGCAAACGCTACAAACTAGTAGCGAAGGCAGATAATAAAATTTTCGCGGAGAAGCGTCTGGCCAATTTGCTGTAGGCTCCACAGCCAAATTGGCCAGAGGCTTCATAAAGAGTGTCGTGTTCTGTCGGGACTATGAGGTATACAGGCTTCCAACAGTATGTTTTAAGTTGTGCTGGCGTAGAGTGGTTGAGCACACGTCTCTTCGGATCGGGAGGTCGTGAGTTCGTTTTATGCTTTTTGAATATTAAAAGCATGGTTAAATTTTATGCAAAATTACACAAATGAAATTTATTTTTGTTTTTATTTAATTCGTTGTAATTATTCTTCTTTGTTTATTCTGAAATTATAAATTATTTTTAATTTGATTAGTGGATGACCCTGAATTGTTCCGCAATCTAGCACCCTGCAACTTCGTAAGGATGTCGGCTCCCTAAGTGTGCTCTATCGCTTATTCCAAGGGGAGTATTTTTTTAATGGGAGTGCTCGCAGGAGCTGTTTAACGTGATCCCACCGTCCCCTTTCCACCTCCACACTACGCGTACTGGGCTGGGATTGCATCCCTACACGATGGACCCAACGCGGACGCGTACCAATCGTTCCTATAGAACCGGTAAACTCTGAACGCTCTCCCTGCCCACATATTTCCCTCCATGTACAGTCTTGAGTGCTTCAAGAGGGGCGTTCATAGGCACCTGTCAGGCCGGCATGGCATTCACAACCCCCGCTAAAACCGAATGTCCATGGGCGTCGTTAGTCACCTTCTGGGTGGCTCGGCGTCATATGTCGCATTCTCAATAAAAAAAAAATCCTTCGAAGCTCCAGCACCTTGAATGCATATGACCAAATCCTCTTTATGAGACGTGGGCTGAGCAGTGGGTTGATTAATAGGGCTGCAGAAGACAAGAAATAAGGCTCTAGACGTGTCGACGCATACTCCCTCTTCACAGTTCTGCACGCAACTTGTTTTGACATATCTCGCACAGTATAAAAAACAGTTTACGTTTCAATATTCCAAATTTTTACATATTTTTTTTTTCATTTAATTTTTGCTGAATTATTATAATTAATCTCCTTTATAATAAGGGAACGAAGTCAACTGTAGAAAGCTCGATCGTTAGATGGCGCCACCAGGAACTTCACAAGTTAATTTTTTTTTCTTTTTAGTTCAAGTGCTGGGACCGGGAGAGCACTGTTTTAAGATTAATTAATTAATGTATAAAACCATATAATTAAAAAGTGATGGGAACTTTTTTTCAACGGACATCAACGAAAACAAAAGAGGTGGGGGTTCTCAAGTAGACCAGTAATTTTTTTTATGTTTTATGTATGTTCAAAAATAACTTTTTATATAAGGAGAAACATACCATTGTTTACTATTAGTATTCACGGCGGTAAAGCAAAAACCAAAATAATTATAATTTTTTTCATTTCTTTAAATTTAAATTTAATGAAGCTCTATGGCAGTTCGCTGCCCTTACAAAGTGAACATTGCTGGTAGCGCCACACGCCAAAACTGGCAGTTATCTTCCTCATTCGGGTTTCTTTCTTTTCAGACCTTAGGCAAATTCCAAAAAACTATAAGAAACTATAATAAATTTTAAACACATATTTGTTAAAACGTAAAAAAATTATGACCGAACCATTGCAAATTATGATTTTGCGTACTATTGCGTACTAGTTGAAACACATAGTGTAGTGCGGAAATAGGGCTGCGGAATCCAGTTGTACACTGTTTAATAAAAGTTTTAATAGATATTTAATTAGGCTGGTTTCACTCTCATGCGGATGGCAAGTACGAAGTAGCATGCGGACACCAAATTTATAGAGCTCTCCAGAGCGATTCAAAGAGATGCGCAAGGAACGCTAGCATGCTGACTCCGCAGGCATACGCCACGCACGTCCCCTTCGCATGCGTACATCCCTTACTTTCACAGTATGTGAATGCAGGAGGTCTAACAGCGACTAGGTAAAAATAGTTTGTGTATCTCTTGAGTGTAGCTTGACATATCACAGGAAATTTTCTAACATGGCACCATATACAGGCTTACACCGTGTGCAGTGTAGCCTTCGAAGTCGGTTTAAAAAAAAAAAAATCTGCAGAGGGCATAGGTGAAGCAGTACAGAAGAAATCTTGCGTTAATGAATCTCATCGCACGCTAGAATGAATGAATACGGATACCCGAGATGATCCGCAGTAGTGTGAAACAAGCCTTACACCAAATGGGAAAGGAATTAAGCTACGAATGGAATGGAAATATTGCATTGTGATTGACGTAATTTTTTTTTCAATTAATTTCCTGTGTCAAGATCAATTCCACCTATTCATGGATTGTGCCAGGAAAGGGCCCTGCAGAACTGAAAACAGATCGACTTAATCTGTTTTTTTTTTTCATGAATACATGTACCAGACACAGAACCAATGTATTTATATGGGGTTGGCATTGCAAGAACTGGCTAAAATACCCCAAAGACAATAAAAAAAAAAAAAAAGGATGACCCTACCAAGATTCGAACCAACCCTCGTAGCCTCGAGTAACTTTTATACAGCACTATTTCCACACGTAAATCATAATTAACGGCAACATTTAGACAAATATTTATTTCATTCTGCACTAACGTATCTCAACGCGATACTGCCTACCAGTGTCGCCAGATTTGGCGATATCTCGCTTTCGATACCGCGATCGATAAAATTTGCCTATAAACGGCGACGTAGACCTATCTTTTCATGTCTGGCAACATTGGTGGCTTCAAACTTTTTTTTTTCATGCGTACAATAATCCCCCTAAACAAATTCCTTTTCAAGTCCTGTCTTAGTCCATCGTTCATACATTTCATTCGCTTTTTCAGTTGTATATAATTTAATATAGTAATTTAAATTTAAACCTGCTATTACGACTAGAAATTGATTGCGGTGTTTAGACGTGTTCTAAGGCAGCGTAGCGATCATGACTTCGGACAAACTGACATCAATAACAGTTTAAAAAGCTGCATTGACAACGTTTTAGTTATTTTGCGTTAGTTAGCTAGTCTTTTGCGCTAGGTAGTAATTCTTTTGAGGTATTTAGCTGGTCTTTTGCGCTAGGAGGCAAATCTTTTGAGGTATTTAGCTGGTCTTTTGCGCTAGGAGGCAAATCTTTTGAGCTAATTAGCTGGTCTTTTGCGCTAGCTAGCTAGTCTTTTGAGCTAGGTAGAAAATCTTTTGAACTAGTTAGCTGGTCTTTTGCGCTAGCTAGTCTTTTGCGCTAGCTAGTCTTTTGCACAAGGTAGCATATCTTTTGACCTAGTTAGCTGGTCTTTTGCGATAGTTAGATAGATTTTTGCGCTAGGTAGCAAATCTTTTGAGCTAGTTAGCTAGTATTTTGAGCTATTTAGCTAGTCCTTTGCACAAGGTAGCAAATCTTTTGAGCTAGTTAGCTGGTCTTTTGCACTAGTTAGCTAGTCTTTTGCGCTAGATAGAAAGCTTTTGAGCTAGTTAGCTGGTCTTTTTGCGCTAGGTAGCAAATCTTTTGGGCTGGTTAGCTGGTCTTTGGTGTTAGATAGCTAGTCTTTTCCGCTTGTTAGCAATTTTTCAGGCGGGTACATTAAGAACTACCCCATTACCATACAAACATACTCGTGAGTACACGGAGTAGTACACGAACCCTTTTCAGAAATATAGTATTGTTGATATTCAGTATGTCCGAAACCACAAGTTATTCGATGGATGTTTGTACAATGTTAGTGCAAATACTGTGAAAAGATGCAGAAAATGCCATTCCTCAATTATTATTGCATTCTCGATGAACGAGAAGCTCAATGTGCTTCTCGTTTACAAGAACTGTTGAATCACTGGTGTTGCCATTCACGACTTTTTAAATTGTCGCTTTTTTTGCATCGATTAATGGCGGAGGGCATCAATAAATTGCATGAGCAGTTTGTTTCAGCTAGTTAACTTCTGTAGGTCCTCAATAAGACGGATGCATAAAAAATGCCATAATACAAAGACGTCTGGATTCATATGCTTTACCAATAGTAAAGTTCAGTTGCAGAGCAGACTAGCTAACTAGCTCAAAAGTCTAGCTAACTGGCTCAAAAGACTAGCTAGCTAGCGCAAAAAACTATTTATTTACATAATAATTTTGATAATTTATGCGGCACTGTGGGTCTCTGTCGGTTGCGTACAAATCTGTTGCTCTCACGCTAGCACATATTTGTACACATTTGTATTTCGAGAGCAATATATTTGTAAACCAGCAACCAATACACGCAGTGATGCAAGAATGACCTAAATTATTATATAATTAAATAGTATTTTGCGCTAGTTAGCTCGTCTTTTGAGCTAGTGAGTTAGTCTTTCAGCTATATATGTAGTTGGTCTTTTGCTCTATATAGCATGTCTTCTGTGCTAGTTAGCTAGTCTTTTGAGCTAGTTGGCTAGTCTTTTGAGATAGTTGTTTAATCTTTTGAGCTATATAGCTTGTCTTCTGTGATAGTTAGCTAGTCTTTTGAACTAGTTAGCTATTTCAACTAATATGTAGCTAGTCTTTTGCGCTAGTTAGCTAGTCTTTTGAGTTAGTGCTTTAGTCTTTTGCGCAATATAGCTTGAGTGCTTTAGTCTTTTGCGCTATATAGCTTGTCTTATGTGCTAGTTAGCTAGTCTTCTGTGGTAGTTAGCTAGTCTTTTGTGCTAGTTAGATAGTCTTTTGAGATAGTTATTTAGTCTTTTGAGCAAGTTAGCTAGTCTATTGAGCTATACAGCTAGTATTTTGCGCTAGTGAGCTAGTCTTTTGCACTAGCTAGTCTTTTCCTCACATCCAGGCTTAGCTTTCCCCCTCTATTGATCATCTGAATTATTACTTGACATAACGGTTAAAGGCCATCGGCCTTCAAATTCATGTAGGTATCGCAGCCGTACGATTTTGCACAAGTAGCAATCAACATATACGTGCCGCGCACGTTGTATCGTTGGGCGGTATTGATTGACTGGCAACCAACACCCCCTTTCCTAGCTACCACCAGCCATCCATCTTACTGTGTTTATAATATGTGTTTTCTTTGTGAACGGAATTTATTGTCAGTAAAATCATTCACTGTAGTTTTTTTAATTTCTTGGAATTTTCTGCATCTTCTCACGGGGAGTATTCTAAATGACAAAAACAATTCAATTACTGTGCTACATAAGGCCTATATACTGTCTATTGCTAAGTACGGGCAATGCTTAAACTGTCAAAAGTATGGTTGAAGCGTCGCCAACCAGAATGTGTCATGTCGTTGTGGATATGTTCTCTTTCGCTCTTGCTATGGCGCAAAGCCAACTATCACTGTCTGTCCACGGATCCAAACGATGCTGTAGGGCAATGTTTCTATGATACAGGGTCGGGTGAGAAGAACTGAGTAGTTTTGAAAGACACACTTATCATAAAGAGGTAAGAGAGGTCGAGCAAGCGATAAAAACTTTAAACTGGGGTTTGCATCAGTAGCATGTGTTAGGTGTAAGGCTAGACTGAGAAAAAGACAGAAACTTCATATTGTGTTTCGCATCAGCAGCATGGCTTGGGTCTGGTCAGGTAAGACTGAGAAAATGATAGGAAAAAATTTAAGCTTAACATTGGGGTTCAGTAGCTTGGGGTCAAGTGACACTGAGAAAATGATAGACACTTCAGGTAGGACCTTGCATCAGTTGCATGGCTTAGGTGTAAGGTTAGACTGATCAAAAAATAGGAACTTCATATTGTGTTTTGCATCAGCAGCATGGCTTGGGTCTGGTCAGGAAAGACTGAGAAAATAATAGACACTTCACATTGACGTTTTTTGCATTAGTATCATGACTTGGGTCAGGTAAGACAGAAAATGATAGAAATTTCACATTGGGGTTTGCATCAGTAGCATAGCTTGGGCCAAATGAGACAGAAAATGATAGTCGACTGCGGCTATCGACACAACTTTGCCCAACGCTTTCCTTTACGTATGTCACGGTTTCTGCAGCTGTATACGGCGAAACGCTGCAGATTTTGACACTATGAGTGTCGGTCGTTTCAAGTATATGTATCGTCGCGTCAGTCTTAACACGGCGGAAGTAATTTATTTCACGAAAATTATATTATGTTGCCAGCGTTGAGACAAATAAGCGAGTGTACAGATTGGTTGGTTATACCCGAGTATGGGCCACCGATACAATGGAATTAGTCCCAATGAACACTTTTGATTTACATATTTCCCATGTTACTAACAATTTACAAAAATAGTAACTCATAAAAATGTTTTTTGATGCAAAAAAAAAATACTTCTCGTTCATTGCTGCCAACATAGCATGGAAAATAACAGCAATTTCATGGTTTCATTAGTTTTTTCTTTCCTCAAAAGTTTCTATGAGTTGGCAGCACTGCTTCCGCTGTGTTAATATGCACAGTACAAGCTCGATAGCCGGCGCGCTCAGTAATGTGCCATTCTTAGCACCTGGTCGCAACCCGAAACTCAGATCTATGATCCGGTATCCAGCGGCACCGCACTTTCTGAAATCGGGCATCCAGCATTACCCCATTTCATAATTTGGCATTCGGTGTGACCGCACATTCCATAATCCGATTACAGACAACGTGACTGTGAATTCTATAATCCAGCATCCGGAGTGACCATATATTCTATAATCCGGCATCCGGTGTGATTGCACATTCTGTAATCTTGCATCCGGAGTGACCATTCTTTCTATAATACGACATCATGTGATTGCACATTCTACTAACCGTTATCCAGCGTGCCAGCACATTATACAAACCGGCATCCAGCGTTACAGCACATTATATAAACCGGCATCCAGCGTGACAGCACATTCTATAAACCGGCATCCTGCGTGACTGCACATTATATAAACCGGCATCTGGCGTGACTGCACATTCTATAAATTCCTACTTAATTAAAGTGTTAATTTTTGTAATCAAAAGCTGTTTTTTTTTTCATACACATCCAGTAATACGGCCTTTCCACTAGTGCAGCATAGGCGAAAACTTTATGGTGCCGGATTATCGAGCTTGTGCTGTACTTAGCTGACGATATTCATTGTCCATTCACGATAACTTCTCAAATATCCACGATGACAGATTACACCATCGAACGCTACCCATGGAGCATTATTGCAACGAATAAACCCTATATAAATTTAATATGCTTCTATTTGTGAATAACACTCAAAAAATAAACACGCCAAAAGTAACAAAAAAGTCACCGCCGTCCTCAATTTTACCACATCACAGTTTCTTATTATATAAGAGTATGTCTGTTTGTATTTTTGTGCATAACTCGAGAGCCGCTGGACCGATTTTGATGAGATCTACACCTGTTTGTAGAGGTTTCTTTTGGGGAGTATTTTGATCACAGTCTTTGATATCATCATGGTGGTTTAGTAGAGGGACGGGCAGTCAGCGAAATTTTTTTCAAACGGGGATGTGGTAAAATCCTGACCGTTCTAATCTAATCTTAAAAATCTACAGAGAACCTTAGCAAGCTGCCTGTGTTTCGTAAAATATTCTGTTTCGGTAATACGCCGAGAATCATTCAATAGCAATTTTTGAGCTATATTGAACATGTGTTTTTTTTAAAGCAATGATTTTTTTTTTATTACTGTAAAATGTCCCTACAATGTCTTATAGATGGGGTAAGGGCCAATCACATTAATTTGATAGTTTTTTTTAAAGAAAATAAAGACGTCATATGCCGTTGTGAGTTAAAATACAGCAGAGCATATATATACACAGGTTGTAACTAAATTAATATTCAGCCTTTTACAAGTTTAATTAGTACCGGAACCTAAATGGATTAGCAGAAAAACCGGTGTTTTTTTTTCACGCATTCGATGCCGCGTACAGACCTAACGGAAGGGAGTGAGCGAAGCTCAGTGAATGCAAATCGTCGAGGGCAAGCGAATCCTCGCTCGCTTTCGTTCGCCATCGCTGTTACGTCTACACTCTTGAGCTCCCTATATTGCTATCCCTTTCGGATACATTGCTCGGCCATCGTACGTGCACCCTCACGCTAACACGACTGAACGGCCACCACACGCAATCGAGTACGTACGGTCACATTCGCTTGCCATCGCTTGGCGTCGCTTTACCGTCCAAAGCTGTTCGCGTGGTACCGCTGGTTTGCCTTCGCGCGCTCTCGCTCGTTAGGTCTGTACGGGGCATAAATGGACTAACTTTTCCATATTTTTTTTTTTGGTATTTGTCTAAAAACAGGACATCATTTTGATAAAGTCACATATTAGTTACAACAACTCTCCGATAAGTAATCGTTCAAAAAGAAAGAATCTGCATAAAGAACTCAAAGAGATCTACTGCCGACCTTCATAACCAACCCCAAAGATAAGTATAAGTTTTCAAATAACTGTTTAATTGTTGTTATTGAGCTGAAAAATGTTTTGCACAAGCCAACCATTTTTTTCCCAACAATTAAAAAGTTATTTGAAAACTAAGATTTAGGGTGGAGGTAGGTTATTCAAAATACTCTCTGCCGTCTTAAGTACATATAAAAAAAAATTATTGCTTGCTCAGCTGACAAAAACCTCTATTTTCCATACTAAATCGTGGACAAAATTGTTGCCTGGGTGACGCCTAAAAATTGTGTTGTTTTATTTATTTTATATAATTATTAACGTTTTTTTTTTCCTATAAACCTAAGTGTTACTTATAAATTTTTAACAAAGTCACAATTATAATTAACAAATTTTTTTTAAACTATACTTCAAAAACATTTTTTTACGTTAAAAGAAAAAGTTGATTCACCCATTTCCAACAAATCCTTATCTCAAATATAGGGAGACAATTTTTTTTATTATTATTTGTTTATCGAGAAAGGTTAATTTCAAAAAAAATGTATGTGTTTGATCATGTTAGATTGTACTCTGAACCTGATACACCAAATTCCCTTTAAGTCGGCGCGCAATCAAATGATTCTCGGCAGATGTGAGCATAGGTGGGGCTACATGTTTGCTTGTATAAAAGACGGGAGGTCTAATGTCTAGTAGTCGTCGAGGTCAACATCGTCGAGAGGCTCGTCCAGTTGAAGGGACTGGAAGTCCACTTTGTATCGTAGGATTCCTGTTTTTTTTTGTAATTTTTTTAGTTTACATATATTCAGTCGTAGATATTTTGAAGCATGTTTTATGTTTTTGAAAATATTTTTTAAGTAGAGTGTTTTTTGTAAATGTTTTTTTTTGTAATTTTTTTTGGTGTAGAATTATTTAGTCGTAGATATTTTGAAGCATGTTTTATGTTTTTGAAAATATTTTTTAGTAGAATGTT
>WYDE02173069.1:0-10924 GCA_009867175.2 Adela reaumurella | reverse complement strand
GCCGGGTGAGCCAGTCCAAACCATGACTTCAGGAATCTGGTCACCATAGAGTCCAATTTAATCAGGTTTTGCTTTGAAAAGTCGTATACGAGAAATGGCCATGAAAGTTTTGATGTCAAATAGTTGTCATAAATCCATGCCTTTTTTCACTACAACACATTCGTATTGTTAGTGTATAGGTTTCGTCCGGTGTTTTCCTTCACCGGGGTGCATTGTAATTTTGCACATAAATTTTAACCACGATTTTTAAATCCGGAAAAATTGTGCGCATACCAGGTATCGAACCCACGATCTCTCGAGTAAGTTTCGCGCGCTCACTACTCCGCAACCCAACTCCGGAATAGTACTTTTTATTTACTGGCAGTTCCCCACAACTGGACACCATAGGTCTAGACCGGTTACAGCATTGCATTGTAGATCAGCAATTTATTCGATGATGATCATCATCAATTTATGGAGTGAGGTTTAAGATTGCCTGCCCAATAGCCATTTGAGGTTATTGAATCTGATATTGAGTTCAGCTCTTTTTGTTTTTATGTAAGACTTCCAAGTCAGGCGTCTGTCCAAGTAAAACCCTAGGTTCTTGACACAATCTGGGTGTGGTAGTTGGTCTTAGCCGAGTGTGACTGGTGGGCAATCTTCTACTCTTAGTGCTGGGATTATGTGATGGAATTTTGGTGCGCTGGCTTTAATTCGTCATCTCGTGACCTATTTATGAGTTTTGTCTAGTTGAAGTTGTAGTTTGTCAGATGCCTTATTTCTACATGGATCTTCATGGCAAGAGAGGAAACCAGCATCAGCATCGTCCGCAAATGTAGCGTAATCCACATTGTGTGATTGAGGTAAATCCGCAGTAAATGTATAGTAAAGCACTGGGCCCAATGCAGACCCCGGGGGACCCCTGCAGCACTCTCGTGGCTGATCTAGCAACTCCTTGCTTCACCTGAAACATTCTATCCGACAGGTATGATGCAAGTATCGGATAGAAACTATGCGGTAATAGTTGTTTGATCTTGCACAGTAGTCCCTTGTGCCAAAAATGAAGGCCTTTAAGGCTTCTTCCAGCTCTTGTCTCATCTCAGGAGCTGGATTTCTCTTTCGAACATGCCTTTTTAGCTCATCCCAGACGTGATCAATGAGATTCAGGCTTGGGCTTCGCGCTGGCCAGTTCATGCATTCCACTCCAACCTCCTGAAGATACTCCTGTAATATGTGGGCAACGTGCGGCCTTGCATTGTCTTGCATTAAAATGAAGCCTTCCAACACAACCCCAGCCAAGGGGCTATTAGTGAAGAACAAATGCTTCCAATCGTCGGCTGTCCAATTGACGTGTTCTCGTGCAAATTGAAGTCTCTGTTTTCTGGGTTGTGGGTTGAGTTTGGGGCCAATAGCAGGGTTACGTGATTGAAGATTGATTTCCTTGAGTCTTCATCTTACGTTCCACTCACTTGAATTGACCTGGCGTTCGTTCCATAGACGCCGTTGCAGCTCAACCGCCATCAGATGCCGATTTCTCAGAGAATTCACCACAATGAAACAGTCGTTCTGTCTTGTAGTGGCCCTAATTCCACCAGTTCCTGGTCTCCGATCGAAGGCTCCAGTTTTCAGATATCGCTTGTATACTCATTGGGCTGAGAGGCTCAGATTGTGTCTTGCAGGTACTCGAGGTTGAGACATCCCAGTTTGAATGAGTGCCACAACTTGAGCGGCTTCAGCTGCACTGTTATCCATCGTCGATCTTCAAGTTGGTATCAATAACGTAGAGGTGTTTACTCGGGATGCTCTAATGCCCTTTTTATAGGTGTGAGAATGAGCACATCCATGTAACGCACACGACGCAAAATTCAACACTCTTTCAATAAATCAAATCTCTTTCAAAAATATTATTATTTTTAGATAAGTTTATTGTGTACCTTGAAATTGAAGCTTAACCCGTTGACTCCCATAAGGAACGCGCGTCCCTCTATTACGTTCCATCCGTCGGCTCCCATAAGGCACGCACTTCCCTCTGCATTGAGTTTGTTTGCGAGCGGTCGCAAGGTCGCACTTTTTGCTTTATTGCTCTTTCAATTGACATTCCTATAGGAGTGACAATGACAGATCGATAGCTGATGAAATTACCTTTCCATTGAATATAAACTTGCCTATAGTTAAGTGTGGTCCGGGCCTGGGTAAATTTTTAATCTTTGTGTTTTTTCGTCGCGTCATCGCCGCGTCAGGCGCATCAAGCTCCACTGTTTTCGTGAAAATTTGTGGTTTTCAACATATATCAAACTTTATTATTTTAAAAGTACATTTATTTACGAGTATAATTATATAAATATCGTAAAGGTATGTTGAGCATTTGAATTTTTTAATATTTTAAAATTTTTGAATTTTTTATGTTTTTTTTCGTTATTTTTTCTGCTAAGAATCCTTGTGCCGTTGACTTTTTGAGACTGATTTATAGATAATTTCATCATTTTTACGGAACAAAAAATTTTACTGATGTAACTTCATTGGTTTATGAGATTTTTGAGTTTATGTCAAGGCCGGCACTCGACGTCGCGGTGCGCGAAAACCGTCTGGGACTCAAGGCTGCAGCACTTTTTTAAATGCGTGGATTCAACGGGTTAATGCTCTTTTCTTTTATAAAAAATTCAAGTAAGTCTGACATTATAAGAAGTATATTTTTTTTTTATGGAAACTGACACGAATGGCTACATCACCTAATGCACCGTTCATCTGGTAGGTACCAGTGATGTCGGCTTAAACACCTTGGTGAGTTATGTAGGTTGTGCCATGTCAGCACTTCCCTCAATTCCAGCCGACTACACTGAACTGGACGGTAAACACGAACTATGTTTCATAGCCGCTTCGACCATCCTTCTTTCAGCGCGGTGGTACCAACCCGGGCGGGTTTTACCCTACCACCATGTAAGGAGAGGGAAGGAACCTACAGTTTAACGTGGAATCCGAACCACAACCAGCTACAACTGTCAAATGGTCACCCATCCAAGATGTGTCCGCGCTCGGCAGTGCTTAACTACTAACTTACTACTACTACTTAACTACTACCGCAACCACTGAGTCAACGACACTAATAAATGTATATAATGCATTGCAATGGATTTCATTGGGTGGCTTGATTTCCCTGCTCGCCAGTGTATACAGGTTGTTTGGTAATTCGAAACATTCCTTCTAAGGGATCTTCTAGATCTAATTTGCAACAAATTTTGTCCCAATAAACTGGGGGTCGAAAATGAATGATTTCCAAGATATTGTCACTTTTTCATTTCCTCTGCCATACATTTATTAAGAAAAATTGTGTTTGTAAATTGCTCTTAAAATGAAAGTTCCTGTTAAATTTAGCTCGTTTAAAATTTTTATGTAAAGGGTATGAGGCAAAGAAGTATTTCTGATTATGCGCTCCTCTTGGCTCCTCTGATGATTTTCTTTCCACTTTTCCACGGTGCCATCTACACCTCCTCAGTCTCGGGCTGGAGGGATAAGTCGAATTAGGCACTACGCGGACAATTCCAACCTGGAAGATGTGGATGTCAATCCTCCACCCATTCCTAGGTGCGAGAAATCCATGCCGGAAGTACTGTTCCGACAACGGACTGTGCGGGCGGAGCTTCTCTCATTAGACGTCAGGAAACCGAGTGGGCCGGATAGTATTCCAGCATTGGTGTTAAAAAGGTGTGCTCCCGAGCTGGCTCCAGTGCTGACACGCCTTTGTTGCCTCTCCTACTCCAACCGTCGTGTGCCGGCAGCCTGGAAATCTGCATTTGTCTAAGCGGTCCCCAAAAAGTTTGACCTCTCAAACCCATTAAACTACCGACCTATAGCAGATTACCTCCTCTGCAAGGTGATGGAGAGGTCAATGCACAAATTGTGAGGTACCTAGAGATGAATGACCTCGTCAGCGATCCGGAATATGGCTTTCGGCCAAAACGGTTTGCTGGGAATCTCCTAGCGTACACCACTCACCTTTGGGAGAAATCGCTTAATGGCTATGATGAATCCTTGCTGCGGCAACGCCGCATTGTTCTATACATAAAAGTAATGTTTGCCTGTTTATTTTCAGATGCAGGAGACAAGGACTCGTCCTGCAAGTACCCAGACATCGGGGAGTTTGTGAACAGATTCTACGCGGACCACGCGCACTGCCGTGACGTGTACACTGCACATCATAGGTTAATCGTCATCTTTGTAGTTCTTGTCCTTCCTACCAATACCAGTGGTCCCTTGTTACAGTTCTTTCTACCAGTAGAAACTAGTTCTAGTTCTAAGTTACATGCTTCTAGTTACTTGACAGATACACGGTTAGGTGTGGGAATACAACTGGAGGTCAGTTATACATCTTTCTCTTGACAGTTTTCAGTGGTTGATACATAACATTACTAGTTCTAGTTATACTTTGCGGGCGCCAATATCGCGTTATCGCTTACATATGGTTTTAAATAAAATTAAAAATATTTCCCATCTTTGCCTTTGAAATGCTCTTCTACCGCTGCTTTTATTTCTTCGTCACTCGCAAATCTTTGTCCTGTAAGGTTTTTCTTCAAATTGGAAAAGAGGAAATAATCGCTGGGATCTAGGTTTGGACTGTTGGTTTGGGTGGTTGAATTCTTCAAATCCTCTATCGCCTAGGGAACGCCTTGAAGCTCGCGCAGTGTGCACCGGTGCGTTGTCCTGCAATAACAGGACTTTTTCGCCAGTTTCCTTCTCCTTTTCTCGACAACCACTTGACGCAGTTTTGTCAACAATACAGCGTAATAGTCCGCGTTCATCGTTGTTTTTTAAGAAGGTAGTCAATAAAAAGAATCTCCTCACAATCCCAAAAAAACAGTGACCATGAGTTTAATGCCAATTTTTTTTACTTTAAATTTCAACGGCGGCTTTTCTCTCTTTTAAATCCACTGCATTGACTCTTGTTTTGATTCTGGATTGTACTGTCGGATCTATGTTTAAAAATGACGTCAGGATTATCGCCACAGATGTCCAAAAACTCTGCGAAGTTTTGATTTGACACTGCTTGTCCAGTGGTGTAAACATTTTTGCACCCATCCATCATGCGCACACTTTTTTCATGTGCAAATGATTGTGCAAAACTTGGCGGGATTCGTTCTCTGCTAATGTATATGGATACAGCTAGAATGCCACAACTTGATGCGCCGATCTTCTAGTACGAGTTTTTTTTACTTTTGAAATGTTTTCCTCGGTAACGGCAGTGTTTAAACGCCCTTACATCATCTTCCAGCGACTCCCTGCCGTGCTTGAATTCTCGGCTCCAACGTGGTAGCAAGTGAAGGCCCATACTCCCCATAAACCAAGATATCTCTTCAAATATTTCCGTTGTCGTTTTTTTCTTCTTTGTGAGGTATTTTATGACAGCTCTGTACTCCAATTTCGTACATTGCTTCACGCATGACTCGGATGGTGATGTTTACGATTCACATACCAAAAGCGCAATTCTAATGAATGACATGCAATTTGGTATACAAACTGCTTAGGGTAATCGCAGTCAGTGAGAGGCAGCATGACAGATTGGTGACACTTATATGTACTTAGGCTCAAAATATTTCAGCCTCCCCTCGTATACCTTAAATCTATTCTATTTTCAAAATTCACATTTTTTAATGTCATATTAAAATTTTTATGTTTTGTTACAGTTCCTCAAATGAGCCGACAATAACAGAAGCTGACTACCTGCCAGATAACGTCGAGGTTCTAACCCCCATCCTCGATGGCATTCGACGACTCAGTGAAGACTGCGGTTCCACCAGGGACCCGAACCCCGAATCCGTAGTATCCAGCTCGAGGCAAAACTCAGAGAGCTCAGATTGTACATTCCATGTAGAAAAATCACGAAAAACAAGCAGAAGTGAAAATACTGATATCTCCGCATTGAGAAACTTATCTACGAACGGACTTATGATGTTCGATCCCTTAGTCATTAACGCCGTTTCTAACTCAGAACCGAACAGACTGATTCCAGATCAGAGTTTAGTGACTTCCTTGAACGAACAAGTCACCGAAATTGCAGATAAATTATCGTCGATCGTAGCGAGCGAAACGACGGAGACTTTGACAGATCACGGACAGATTCATTCATATTCGACAAACGACGTACCAAATTTGATAGCAACGGAATGCTCCGGCGAATTTATGAGAAACGATCAGCATCTAAATCTACCTTCGACGAGTCACGGCTACCTCATTCCGAACGCCATAAGCCAGGAACCGGCCGTTCTGGCGTCGTTGTCGCACAATAATTCCACAATCTTTGGAGAAACGGACGAAGACGGAAGTCGAAACGAAACGGCGGGGCAAATCATTCCGGAAAACCAAATGGATAACTCCATATCTTTCGCTAATGTTAACTTGAGTTCGCTCCTATTGACGAATGAAGAATTCCGCGACAGATTTCTCTGCGATCAAGAGAATTCTCCAGCTAGTTTGGACTCTGAAAACAGTTCTCATTCACCCGTCGAAGAAACTAATTCGGATAAGGTTAAATTTACAGTAGGTTACGAGAGTGACACGCAAGAGCCTTCGCCCGGTGATTCCGGAGTTAGTACTGAAAACACAAGTCTAGATCGATCGCCGGATTCGGACACGTCGAAAGATCTCCGCGAGAAAAAGCACGACAGTTTCATGCAACAAAACCGCGTATTAGACTCGACAGAAAAATCGAACGAAGGCGATAAAGAAAGGAATTCGCTCGAAAGTTCTTTTTCTGAATGTCGAGCGACAGAAAATACGGAAGAAGTAACTGTCGATATTAATTACGTCGATCATTCCGAAGCGAAGAACGAAGCGTGTTCTTCTCAAACTCAAACCTGTGATATCGAACCCGAGAAACCTCTAGAGCCTTCCAGAACTCAAAGTCAACCTCGCAAGAAGAAATCCAAGACTAAAAAACGCAAATCGCGCATGTGGTCCCCCGGCAACGTAATATTGGAGAATCGGTCGGCGCAGCCGTACTGTTGTCCGATGACGTTGAATTTGGAACAATTGGTGGAAGGGATGGGGGGTGGTAGGGTGGAAGGGGTGGGAGGTAGTAGGGTGGAAGAGACTGCTTGTGCCGCTGATTGTGCAGATGATGAGGAGATCGCCCTCGCCTTGCAGGCTCAGGAGTTGGCAGCGAGGCAAGCTACAAGAGCTAAGTTTAGGTCAGTTGAGTAACAGTAAGAATAAGTTGTTGGGACTACTGGGTTGCTCAGATCTTTGTATAAGGAGCTGTTGGTGATATTTATCATAGGGCACCATTCTAACATCAAGTATAAGAATTTACTGCGTATGCAGCACTTAGACGGCGTAAATGTTATTGGCTTATTTATTTTTTAAATCTTATTTTAAGTTAGGGCTTTAGGTTAGGATGTTTACCTATGCTCTGATATCTCACTAACAGCTTCTTACAAAGATTCGTGTATCCCAATATCCACGAAGAAACGAGTAAAATATTTTTTTTTCTTATGTTATAATTCCAACTGCGATCAGTTTTTTTATCAGAGAGTTAAGCTCTTCATTTCGGTAGCGGGCTTTCCTACTTGGACAGGTCCACCATGTCTCGTCTTTTGATCTACTTAATTCAGGTTCTTCGATTAGTTGTTCCGCCAATCTGTTGGGGTTGTGTTGAAATCTATCCACGTACACTTGTACAGTACGCGTACAAACTGAATGTATTTACGATATAAGGTGAGGAGCCTCCGCCGCCGACACACCTTCCTTCACGCGGGGAAGTGTGGTGAGGTGCATTAACGCATTACTCAGCGCTGCATTCAGATCGTACGTGTCCTGTAGTTAATGCTGATGGATTCAATCTCCTCGCTAACTGTAGGAACATCGAGAAGCTCATGTATTTGATTGTTTCTCATTAAAGTCCAAAATACCGTAACAAGTTATTGACGTCCGTTGCGCGCAGGTCTACGCTTACACTTACGAGTACTGCTGCGCAGATCTGCGCTTCAACAAACCAAAGGTTGACCACGGGACTACACTTATACTTTCTCTCAATTTGACATATTGGAATCGTTCGATTATGTTCATATTTGAGATACTAGCCTTACCCCAAAGCTGGATCCTGTAGGTCCATACGGGTCTGATGATTGTTTTCATTGAACACTAGTATTTTGTTGTCCAGTGAGAGTTTCGATTTTCGTCTTGTGAGCCACAGTAGCTTTCGATATCTGATGTTGGCTTCGTCTCCTTTACACTTTATATGTTGTTTCCATGTCGACTTTCTGTCTAGATTAATCCCCAGATATCTTACTCTGTCAGTGTGGGGCAAGTCTTGTCCACCGAGCTTAACCTTTCTGTTACCATTTCTCAGTGTGTTGGTTAATTGCACTAACTTAGTAACAATCGCTGCAATTTTACACTTCTCGAACCAGTTAGTTATTTAATTCATTGAGTCTGCATTGAAGTTTCTTAGAGGCTAATGCGAGATCTGCCCTGTCAGAAAGTACTGCAGTGTCGTCTGCAAATGTTGCGGTTGTGGCTTTCGAGTCATCTTTTGGGAGGTCAAATGTAAACAACCTGTAGAGGACTGGTCCAAGACTTGTAACCTTCTGTTCAATAGTTAGGACTCCATTATGGCATAGTAAGTGTGCTGAAGATTTATCTTTATCTTATATGGATCTTTATGCCAAACCCTGTCAAAAGCTTGTTGTATGTTCAAGAAAGCTGCAGCACAGTATTGGTTCTCTTCAGGTTCCTGTCTAATCTTATTATGTAGACTCAATAAACCTATTAAATTGTTGAATGTTTGTTTCTAAATACGAACTTATGGTCTGGGATTATTTTTCTTGGATGTAGGACACGGTTCACTCTGCTAAGAATTACTTTCGAATATTTTGGAGAGGACACGTAGGTGGCTTATTGGTCTGTACGAAGATGAAGCGATTATAGGTTTACCCGCTTTGTAGATCATCATCACTTGTGAAACTTTCCATAGGCCCGGAAAAGTATGGCTGTCAGCATGTCGTTAATTAATGATGAAATGAACAATTGGATTATTTTTCCGAATTTAGCGGCAATTAAGTCGACGCCAAGTGGTATTTAGTCATCGAGTAGCTTTACTTTGAATTTCTCTTGGGCTTACTGGCTTGAGGGGAAAATCCATGGGAACGGTCAGTTTAGAACCAGAACAACGTAGTCATAGTCATATCAGCGCCACCTTCATTTTGTTGGAAAATTTTGGCTAGGGCCAAATGCTTCAGCCTTCCCTTGGGCAGTTCATGTCCATTTGTCGTTTTCTAATTATCGTTTTAGTGTACGTTACTTCCTTTGGCTATAGGATTTTGTGATTTTTCATAAGAAATCTGAAGTTTTGCGGCGGCGGTCAGAGATTCAAGCTGGGCTGCAATGGTCTAGTTTTTGGCATCTTTAGTCTCAGTTCCGAACTGTCTCTATTTATTGCTGCCTTGACCTAGTCTACCTTGACCTGTCTAGACCAGTTAAATATGAGTCACATTTTGATGAGCATCCTAACCCACTAGCCCATGCTAATAATGCTTTATTGCAATTTGCAGGTCGAGTGAAGATCTCATCCACCGTCTCTTCGTGTGCATCGCCGGCGTGGCCGACCAGCTGCAGACTAACTACGCGGCCGATCTCCGAAATATCCTGAAATCCGTCTTCCTCATCAACCAGACTCCCGAAAAACCAGAGACGCCTGAACCGGAACCCGAACCCGACGATGCTCCGGAGACGTCGGAAGATCGCAAGAACGAAACCATCGAGTACGAAGCCACCGAAGTCATACAGAACGGTAGCTCCTTCGATTCCGTCTATTCGGCGGAAGAGGTTTACGCCGATTCGTCCGACTCTACAAATTCGGAGAACTCGGATTCGAGAACCAAACTCGTGCGACGGAACACTGTGAACGTTGCGAGTCTCTCAACGGAAATACTCGATCATCCGACAACGTCGAGTGATGAAACAATAGTGCGGAAGAAATCGTCGGATTCGGGTAGCAATTTGCAAAGTTCTGCGTCGACGGGGGACCTAACGGAGGCGTACCGGAACTCTGTGATAGAGAACGAGGGCGGGAACGGCACGGAGACGGTCGAGCGCGCTCCGGAATGGATCCCTGACATCGCGGCGCCGGATTGTATGAGGTGCAGCGCGCATTTTACTGCATTTAGGAGGAGACATCATTGTAGGAATTGCGGTAAGTTGCATTTTGCTAAAAAAGGTATACTTCATCTAGATATCGTCGTCGCTGAGATTCACAATTCTCGTGTCTCAAAACGTGACGCTGTTCAGGAGAGCAAAATAAACCGTTTAAGTAAATATTTCTAAATACTGTTCTTCCGAAAGTTCGTGCAGGTTTTATAATATATTCTTCATATGACCCTTTTTTTTTATGAAACTGACACGGAAGGCTACATCACCTAATCCACCAGTTTTCTGGTACCAGTGATGTTGGCCTAAACACCTTGATGAATTATGTAGGTAGGTGCATCAGCGCTTCCCTCATTTCCAGCCGATTACACTGAACTGGACGGAAAACACGAACTATGTTTCATAGCTGCTTCAACCGACTTTCATTCAGTGCGGTTGTTCGATCTAAAACGACATATTTCCGTGTACGAAGTCGCTGGTTTGACCGCCTCATATTTATTATAAATCGTAGTCGCTCGGTTAGAGCGAACGGCTACGCCCAGAGAGATAGCATGCGCACGGCGCGTGTGTGTGCGTGTCTGTGGCGCGCGCGGCGGTCGCGGCCGAGCTGAGATTCAGTCAGTCGCTTACACTCGTCATGCAGCCTCGGTAGGGAGTGCGGGCGCGCGCGGCGCGGCGCCGTGCCGACCGATTGAAGGCGGAACGCCGCCATGTTATATCGAAAACGTGGCGCCTAGTTTCGGTTGAAGGCGATCCCGGGGTCGTTGACGGCGCGATCGCCAGCCCCGGGCCTTGCGTGTGTTGCGGA
>WYDE02172958.1:0-10926 GCA_009867175.2 Adela reaumurella | reverse complement strand
AAAATTATAATTTGTAACAGTTTATATTTGTAATTTACAATGTTATTGCAAAAGGGCTAATTATCTCTAAACAGTGAAAAACAGAATTTTTTTTTCTTCAATTCGCTTACTGCCAAATCAATTTCCTGATCGATTAATTACAAATATTCTTTTTAAATAGCTTGTGAATCCTTTCGGCCGAATATCAAAGGTTGCATATAAAGAACAAAAAATCCTCTTTCACAACTGGTTGCGAAACTCAGTTGCCATGGCGAAAAAACTATTCCTGTTTGGCAAGTGGTAGCGAATTAAGAAAAAACATTCTTCCATCGCAACTAGTTGCATACAAAGAAGAAAAAATCC
Source organism: Adela reaumurella (assembly GCA_009867175.2). NCBI lineage: Eukaryota > Metazoa > Arthropoda > Insecta > Lepidoptera > Adelidae > Adela > Adela reaumurella. The sequence continues at coordinate 10,584 of WYDE02172958.1, read as the reverse complement.
TCTTTCACAACTGGTTGCGAAACTTAGTTGCCATGGCGGCCGGAAGGGAATATTATAGTCTGACCCTTGGTGTGAACTGTTGTTGTTATTGCCTTTTATCGTTGACGTTGTCTGTGCAGTGACTTCCCGAGGTCCGATCTCTGTGAAATTTTGTACACAGCTTCTCATAGTGACCGGTGAATCGGGGACCGCAAATTCGCGCCAAAACACAGCATTGCGTGACCGTGAAGTCATGGGCCGATTCGGTTAAGTGTGTTTTTGCAAATTTTCTTTTATAAAATTTTATATATTTTTGACTAAAAATAAATAACACAGTTTTATTTCTGGTGTACTTACGTGTAATATTAAAGTAAAGTTATGGAAGTACAACACCTAGAGACACGGCGGAAACGGCATCCGTTGGAGCGCGAATCAATGCATGTCGTAATTAAAATTTGATTGTTTCTGTTGCCGTACGGCGTAATGAAAAATTAATGAATAATTACTTACAATTCCTAGACACCTGGCGATAACGGCACCCGGTGCAAATCGAAAATCAATTTGAGTAATGGCGTTGACGTACGGCATTAAAAAAAAGACCCACCCTCGTGTCATGATGAAATTTGATTTGGTCATATCTCAGAAACCATTGGTCCTAGACCCATCGTGTTTGGACTCAAAGCATTTTTTTCGTCGAGATCTATTCACAGTCATGTGGAATCTTGATTTGTTTATATTTCGGGAACCACTGGTCCTAGAAAAACTCTTGTATGTGTTCAAAATTAACGTTTCTTTGATGTATGAACATTTGTTTGATGACGAATACGCAATGCTCGAGTAATAATGTTGAGACGTGTCAATGTTTCCTATCAGAGATCGTAATGTTCTCTCTTGTTACTTCATCCTTCAGTAGCTAGCGTTGTCTTAAAACATTCCGAAGTCCCGAATGTCCTCTTAGGTTTAATTTTAAATTCCGGAATGTGGACCTTGGTTTAATTTTCCATTCAGAAATGTCCACCTAGGTTACATTTCGAAGACTGAACCTGCGTTGTGTTCCGAGCCATTCGCCAAAGCTGCATAAAACCAGAGTGTACCGGTCGGAGCAAGCAATAGAAGTGTTTTCAAGATCAGTAGAGGCCATACCAATAACGAATGTGCTTTAATGCAAAAGGTTGACTGCTACTAGTAATAAGTCCACCTTCGACTCAGTTGAAAAGTGGGCTGTCGAAAAATCCCTTAGACGCTTAGTCGACCACTCCACAAACATCGAGGCACTCCAAAACTTGTATAGATCGGCCACGATGATTGTGAGACTTCACGATAACACCTACGCCATCTTAATTTGGAAAAGTAGTGAGACAAGGGGATGTGATCTCACCCAAGCTCTTTACAAATAAATGTTAAATATGCATGAGTGGGTGAAAATGGATATAAATATCAATGAAGAGATTCTAAAAGTCATTGCCCTAGTCGCCCATTCTCGGATCGTCTACAGATAATGCTCAGAGACCTCTACGAGGCTTCGCTTAGGGTCGGTATGAAGATGAAATAGGATAAAACCAAACTCATGTCGACGGAGGTTACGCGTGGAGGAAAAATAAACATCGATGGCGAAACAATCGAATAATTGGAGGAGTACGTATATCTCGGACAAATACTTCAACTAGATCGAGAAGGCCTCCTCAAGGAGATAGAATGACGCATTCAACTGGTTTGAGCTGCCTTCGGAAAACTGAAATTAGTCTTAAAATCTGTACTGCCGAAAAATCTCAAGACCAGGATATTCGCCCAGTGCGTACTCCCGGTCATGACGTACGGATGTGGAACGTGGGCTCTATAACGGCCGTCATATCGCACTAGCTCCGTGTCGCCCAGTGAGCCATGGAGCGAGCCATGCTGAGAATATTGCTACGAGATAAGCTGCGAAACGAAGAAATTCGCCGACGCACAAAAGTAGTAGATATTGTACACCGGGTGGCAAAGCTAAAATGGCAGTGGGTTGGACACGTGAGACGCAGGATGATGGCCGTTGGAGCACGCGCGTCCTACCTTGGACAGGTAAGAGAAGTGTGGGAAGACCACAAGCCAGGTGAGACGACCACATCAGGTACGTCGCCGGCAAACGATGGATTCATGTTTCCGAGCGCCGGGAGGATTGGAAACAAATTGGAGAAGCGTTTATCCAGCAGTGGACGGTTAACTGACCGTGATGATGATGATTGTCACTACTGGTTCTTGTTTTTACCCTGTCGCAGCCTCGCACAGTGCAGGCTTTCGAGATCTCATTCCACTTCTCCAAGCATTGTTCAGGTCCTTCAGAGCCAGGCTCCATTATGTACATCCGTTTGAATATCTTTTTAGAGTTAGACGCTTAATACCTTTTAATGCATGAATGGAGTGAGCTATTTTCACAGGTATGTTTCGTAGTTAATTCCATTACAGGAGAGGAACTTTAAAAGTACGTACCTTCTTTTGTATATGTATACACATTTCCAGTGGAGGTTTCAGGTTATTTAGGTTTTTAGGTTTTTTTAGGTTATTTTTAGCAATTACTGTAAATAAATCCCCCCTCGATACTGATGAAATATTCCCGCCTCCACCGACTTGTTTACTTATATAACGAACATATTTTCTTTGTAATTTTTACGCTAAAATAACCAAATAGGTAATATTTTACGGAAGGTACAAGTTTGCATAACCGGCTTGCATGCATGAAGCGATGTCTGACGGTGGGTGAAGCAACGGATGCATGACAGGATCATTCTGCCTACATTTACTGGAAAGAGGCATGTGATGGTATGTATGTGTACTGTATAGTATTGTGTACAAGCTTGATTGTACTCAATAATAAATATATGAATAGGTACCAACTTCAAATAGCAAAAATCGTAAGAGCGTGGTGGCTAATTCTGGTTTACCAAACCAGGAGATGTCACGATCAGGAAAGAATAGGTATGACATGTGGATTATTATAGTGAACAATTTCGTAAATATAGAATATAAACCGTGTGACGCATGTACTTAAAATTATATCTCTTGCTATGCACGTCTTAAATGGCGATTAAGGGATAAGGACAAGATACCGTCCTAAAGGGCGACTGCCTCACCACCTCTCACATTGGCACGGAGTCCACCGAGTCATGCAGTATAGCTGAGCTTTCGTGCCTTACATGCTGCTTGATATCTTGTCAAAAATAACTTGCGAAATGTGATGGTCGGTATTGTGCTGTAATTTAACCGAGTTCTTGCAGCTCAACAACGATTGCTCTGCTTACCCCGATTTTCAGGATTAAAGCGTGAGTGATATGTATTAAAAAAAATTAACAACCTCTTCACGTGGTAGAAATTTCAAACTGAAACTTCGACGTTGTATTCATGAATTGATTAGTATCACTTAAGTAAATTATAGAATTGGACATTGTAGACAAAGATCATAGAATATGTAGGAGATCGCGCGTCCTCACTAATTTACCAACTTCACGGAGACTGATCCACTTAGCGGTAACTTTTGCCGCAATTATAATAAATTAATTATTTATTAAGTTAGAACTTAGCCACAAGGACGTATACGCTTAGCAGCGCTTGGTGCTATCGTACACACATACATACATACCATCACGCATCTTCCCCGGAGGGGTAGACAGATACAAATGATCGCCATTTGACACGTTTCCGACATAGATCCTTTGCTTCATGCACCATCATACATCGCTTCATCATTCGTGCACGCCGGTTACAGCTGCAGCGAACTTGCCCCTTGGTGCTGTTTTCGTAGCTAAATCAAGATGAACGGAGGCTTTTCTATATAAAAAAACTTTAAAATATATCCGTTATAAATTCGAGAGAAATTAAATTAAATTCGTTATAAAAACAGGAAAAATGTTTTTTGTAATCGTTGTTATAAGAAGATTTGGATTGAGCGCCATTGCGGCTGTCATAATGACACATTGATTATGACATAACAGGTCAATAGGTGACAGATTGGAGTTTATGATATCGTTGATCACACAGTTTTTTTTCATCAGTTAAAATCAAGGACTTGTACTCTAGGGCCCTCGGAAACTGCAGACTTTCTATCGGCCGAAAGTTTGATTGGGCCCTTAATCAGTATGAAGATGTATGCAAGTGCGCATATTACAACGATTCAGTATCGGCCGATAAATACGTTTGTAGGGCCTTCAAACTAAACTGTCGGCGAACTATCGGCCGACTGCTTAAACAGTTTTGGCTCCCTTCCACTCACACACATACGACGATGAAAAGTCGGCCGACTCTGCCGATAGCTCCGGGGCGCCTACGGGTCGTGCCACGTGCGTAAGCGTGATTTTTTGGGTTGTGATACTTTTTTTCACCTTTTCGTGGTTCGCAGGTCTACTTTTCAGAAAACATATTTTAAATATTCAGAACTGTGATTAGTTTATACAAATATGACTTCCATCGATTCATGAAACTTGGGTTCTATGAACAGCTTGTTGTTCTGTGTATCTAGATTTAGAGCGAATGACATGATTCATTGCCTCGTTTCATGTGTTATCGGGTTCACTGGTTCTCTCGTGTTGGATATTGTCAGTTAACTCTCCTCTGCTTACGTCGTAACAATATTGACCTCACAAGAACAGACCATGCGTTTGAATGCACCCAATCTATTGTACACGTCGGGAATTGCAATTACAAGATTCTGATGATCGGTATATGATCTAAGGAGCTGTTCGAAGCTATTTCGACCTCACCCTTTAACCGTAGGTTGATAGACGACACGTAGCAGGCAAGGATTTCAACCCTTTACTTGTAGATCTTCATGAAGTGTGGACTAAAAGTTCTAGAATTTCTCTGGAACTCCCGGTATTCACGTACTTCCGATGTACCGCCCTGGAATAGTTCAAGAGTAACGTTAAAAGGAAAAGGTACCCGTCACGCCGGTAATTATAATCAAATCAAATTAAATCAAATCATTTATTCAGTTCACATTTTACAGAAAATGAAACATCGTCAGTTAGGCATACAATAACATAAATTTAATTTTACACACATTACATACACATTATACATTTTTAATTCATCATTGTCACTAAATTATTACACACCATTACATATTTTCGAAATTCGTAGAACTATTTCAAAATATTTTAAGTCATAGGACACTTCAATTTGTAACCATTTAGGTAATTCTTTTTTAAACAATTTAATGGACCCCGGTGAGGAAAAACACAATGGGGAAAGTTATACACTGTACACGTATACTACGAATTTATTGTTGTGTTCAAAGGCTGGTTGTAAGTTTATTGTCTGTGGAGTGTAGTCCGACTTATGCTAAGCAAAAAAGAGTGTACGAAAGAAAGTGTCGTTTAATGAAACAAAAATTTCCTTTAATTTTGTCAATAAACTGATATGGAAGTAGCCTCACAGGTCGGTGCTACCGCCCACCGGTCCCACCACACTTGTGGGCCCGCTGATCCAGTTACCCAGTTACACAGCTGTGTCATGTCAGCAACGATCCTCTCCATCTCTATATCTCGCCTATGTACGCTATATATTTTTACACATTTTATAGAAACTTAAAAAAAAATTAGTACAATTTTTTGCCGTCATCAGTTCCAAAACATAATTGATAATAAAATATTATGGTACGTCAATATTTTTAAAATTTATGACATAAGTACCTATGACAAATAAGATCTATGGTAGGTACGTTACATGATAATAAATTCGATCAATTGTGTTTTGGAATTGATGATGGCGAAAAATTGGACGAAATTTTTTCGTGTTCCTATATGAGTAAACATATATAGAAAATTACATACAACAAAACAACAATTTGATTTATTGAATTATATAGAATACAATTTTATTCTTTATAGTATTCTATGTAAATATGAAAGTATTTAGCACATCCACGGAAGTTTTCTAACATTTCTTGGAGAAGTGTGGCACTTCGGAACATTGCAGTATATTACGGAGCCACAAAAACGAAACATGGAGCCATGCCGGTTAGACTGTCTTGTAAGTATGTGGTTGTTAATGAATACTGCAAGAAATATTTAGATATTTTATTTTTATCAGTTAATATTACATTTTGTTGAAATTTAACACGTAGGTACTACGTACAGAGGACCTTGTGTTTAACCCATGGCTGGTCCTGATGAGCCGTGAATTGTATAAGTTTTTTTTTTTTTATTGAGAGCGCCACATATGGCGCCGAGCCACCCAGAAGGAGACTAACGACGCCCATGGACATTCGGTTTTTAGCGGGGGTTGCTAATGCCATGCCGTCCGGACAAGTGCCTATTCACGCCCCTCTTAAAGGACTCGAAACTACATATGGAGGGAAATAAGTGGACAGGGAGAGCGTTCCGAGTTTACCGGTTCTGTAGATGGAAGATCTGCAGGACCGATGCGGTTGGTCCATCGTGTAGGGATGCAATACCTTGTGTTACTAATTATTTAATGTTTTATTTACGCGTCTTCTTGAGATGAGTACATTATGCTTAGGTCACCCTCTTAAGACAACAAAGCGCTGTCCATACTAGTACAAGTCAACGGATTTCGACTATTTCATTACTTGGTCTCTTCATTAGAGCTCTCTTCAACTGCAAACGTGAAATTCAGATGTAAAATGTTTTCGTGAGTTTAGAATGTGTTCGTTTGGAATAAAGCATTTGGGAATTATACGTGTGAAAGTGTGGGTGGATTGTTCTGTAAATTATAATTTAGTTCTGCTTGAAAACTGTAATTGCCCCCCTTGAAAATTATCTACTGTTGTGTGGATTAATTTTCGGCGCTTAAGAGGATGCTTCATCACTCGCACTCCATACAAAAAGCCTTAGTTAACTTGTGAAGTAAATATCTCTACACTAGAAACAAAATTTGAGAAATGTGATACTATAGGTACCTAGAATATTTCATTTACACTCCAAATAAAGAAGAATTTCCTGAATAACTTCTCAGGATTTGTCACAATTAACTAAGAGGCAAACTCTGTTCTCTATCTTGATCTCCCTCTTTTGTAAGAGAGTTAGATGAAATAGGCATACTTTTTGCTTAGTTGAGGCCGCCATGCATCAACCACTTAAGAGCATCGTGTACTGCGCACCGTTTTCAAATTAAGATTTTTTTCTTTAACCTTTTTCTTCACCTTCACACACCGAATAGTGTGAAAAGGTCAACTGTAGCTCAGAAGCATACTGCCTACAAAATATTATTGAATTATCATTCAGAAGAAGTATTTTTAATGTCTTTATTCTTTCTCAATTTGAGTGATATATTCTTTTTTTTTTTTGCTACCAAAGAAAGCATTTTTTTATGGAAACTGAAACAGATGGCTACATCACCTAATGCATCTATTCTTCTAGTACCAGTGATGTCAGCCTAAACACCTTGGTGAGTTATGTAGGTGGTGCCATGTCAGCACTTCCCTCAATTCTGGCCGGCTACACTGAACTGGACGGAAAACAGGAACTACGTTTCATAGCCGCTTCGACCGACCTTCATTCGGTGTGGTGGTACCAACCTGGGCGGGTTTTGCCATACCACCATGTAAGGAGAGGGAGGGGACCTACATATTAACGTGGAATCCGAACCACGATGAGTGTGAACGTTCAAGCGGGGTAGTGCGGGTACAGACCTCTCTCATTTATATGAAATGAGAGGAATTTAGTCATAAAATTGCACATGACCAACCGGCATGGAAGTGGGTTTCTCACGCTGTTTTCCTTCACAGCATGTGTCAGCATATCGTTGCTAGAATTAGTAATAAGTAATATTAGTTTAATAATGTGGTAATAGAATACAATTGTGCATTTTTAGTGCGTTCATGTCCACTGTATTTGGTGTTACTTTTTTTTTTCTGCTAGTACAATTATAATATTTAGACTCCAGGAACGGGTCCTTCGGGCTATCATAGGCATGACATGAGATCTAGTAAGTGAGTAGAGAGTCACATAAAACAAGAAATGCTTCGGTGGTTCGCTCACGTTGGAAGAATGGATGATAAAATACTAACGAAAGAAATTTTTGGAACGAATGTGAGAGGAAGAGTCGGGAGGGTCGCCCTAGACCTGGAATTAAAATGAAAACGCTACTACCTACAACTATAAAGGGTGTCACTTACCAAATTTGTATAGAACTTTATGAACAAATGTTTGACTACTGGTTTTCTTTAAGTTATATTTAATAATTAAGTTTAATTTCTCACAAAATATCGGCTCCGTCCCACGCTCCGTGAAACCACAAACGCGCTCGCACAGTCGCACCGAGAAATGGCAAATTTAAGCGAATTATTACTAAATATTATAATCAGATTGTGTGTCAGATTGGCAGAGCGGGCAAGAGCACGCCTCTCAAGCGGGTGGCGTGGGTTTGATACCAACTGGGGGCACAATATTTATAACTTTAGAATTTGTGCTAAATGGCGATGACCCTCCGGTGAAGGAAAACATCGTGAGGAAACCCACTTTCGTTCGTCACCGTGGAAGTGTATGTCTAAAAATCGTCACATATCATGTAAATGAGAGAGGCAAGTACCCAGCAGCGGGGCGAATAAAATGGCTGCAAAAAGGAAGAAAAAAGAATTATGCTCATCTACCGCGGATAAGCACGAACCCCAGCCATAGACGATTCGCTTAGATTTTCCAATCCTTGGTGCGTCTGTGCGAGCGCGTTCGTGGCTTCATAAACCGTAGAACGAAGCCTTTATAAATACAAGTTTCTGAGATGAAAGCAGTCGTTATCCTTGCTGGCCTATTAGTTAGGCTGCCATAGCTTGGCTCGACCTTGGGGTGCCGGGTGAAGGGAAAGGGTATATAGCTCGGTACAGGGGGATGCATTCACTGGATGACGCGTATTGTAGCAGACGAACTCATTTACATGTGGAGAGAAAAAAACAGGAACCGGTGTGTCGACATTTTTATATTGTACAGGATGTTTCCATTTCCTGCTTCATCAATACAGCATAGGGGTAACTGCGATGCAAGAGTAAATTCTGTGTGGGGTCGTAACGATTCCTTTTTTAGTACTTACAGGGTACTAGTTTGCTCAAAGCGCCTAAGGCGCCCGTCTTTTATATGGACATACATGCCTTGCCTGTCCTGGAAAACTAACAAGTACTTATAATGAATCCTGTTTGCAATACAGGTACCTAAGTATGTGCAACATAAAATATTTCATTATTTTATAGAAACAGAAATAAAAATAGGAAATGTTTATTTCATGAAATTTTGCAAGTACATAAGTAGGTAACTAATTTGTAAATTACAAACAATACACACATTTTTTTAATTTTCAACAATCATGAAATAGGCCTAGGCGCAGATATAGCCCCTAAACTAGAGCTTCTGATTTTAAGCCTAGCCTTTGTAAACATAATATTATAATACTAGACGTGACAACTGCATAAACTCCACCCAAAAAAATAAAAACAATAAAACAAATTAAAAAAACATAAACAAAAACAAAGAAATACTGAACAACAAAACAATTTCCTAGTTAATAACTAATTAAAAAAAAAATATATATATATATAATATTTTGTAAGGACTATTATTACGAAAAATATACATAAATATAGGTAAATTTGTGCGTCTTTAAAAAAATATAACGGGAGTGACTATTCGAGAAAGCAGGTTTTATATTATAATTTTTAGTAGACGTAGTGAGTGAACATTTTATATGAAGAAAGACGCAAAAGAAAACAGCACTAATCGAACACCCTAACGGGACAGGTAAACCCCAAAAAAGTTATTGTAAACCCCGTTCTTTATAATGCAAAAACTCCGTAACTCAATATGCAAATCCACCCTTCTATGCAAATCGAACCTAACGACGAAGAATAGATCTTTACCAACAATGCGTTGTCGCACAAAGCTCATAGATGTCGCCGTATCGGTTGGTTCACTTCTGGAGTGATCCAGAATCATTTTCGGTTATTGATCTTTCGAGTGATATATCGATTTATTTGCTTTTCACGTAACTTATTCTCTAAATGCTTCATGTACGTAAGGTATCTGAACGAATCTGATAAGATATTCACCCTACTTAAAATAAAATAAAATTAAATGACTGGAAAAGTGTTAGTATAAATTAACGGTTTTCGAATTTTTTTACTTCACTTTTGCAGTACGACCTTTGTTTCATGCCAAATTTTATGATTCAGGTCAGCGGGAAGGTTCATATAGGTTATTATAGGTTTTGATGAGAGAGTTCGCTGTAATCGTATTGTTTTTGTTATAACACAACTGTATTTATTTATTTATTACATTTATTTATTTATTATTTATTTTACTATATTATGTGCATATTTTCGAATTGGTCCCTTTACTTGTGCTGTAAGGCTTTTCATCTTGCCAAACTTGAAGGCCAACGGGAAGTCCCTATAAGTTTTGAAAACAAAAATTTGCTGTTTTTCGGAATTTTATTTTATTTAACTCAACACAAACAGGAATAATATAATAACAACAAAAAAACAAGACCAGAAGACGAGACCTGGGTGGCGATCGCGAAACTAGTCAGTGTATTCTCCCTGAGAGACGAGATTTTCGTGCTCACTCGCACTCGACGTCAAGCGTATGCGTGCGTGCGGGGAGCTAGAGTGGGGGCGTGACAAGCTAGTCC
>WYDE02172847.1:0-10927 GCA_009867175.2 Adela reaumurella | reverse complement strand
ATAACTGGTACCCATGAATTTTTAATCTTATATTTATTGTGATTTATTTTGAATTTTCTTCATGGTATTATCTATCACAAAACATTATGTCAAATCCCACGTTGACTGTGGCAGAGTAAAACAAACATTGCGTAAAAGACGTTTTTGACAAAAGAAAAAAAAACAGTTCTTGTATCACGGCTATCAATATGAACACTAATATTTTGCTGATCACTATACGTATAATAAATAATCATTTGCGATAAAATACGAATGATTGAATTTAAACAAACAGGGTAAATAGAATGTACTTGGTACTAAGTACCTGATAGATGCGTACCAACAACAAGACGCCACCTATCGGGATAAATTGGCAATGTTCCTCCCCTTGTTTTCTAGGAGGTAGCCCAATCGTGCGACAATTCGACCAATCTGGCAGCACTTGACCAGCGACATCATATGACAGCATTTTGACATTGACAGCAACAGCTGATTTTAACATTTGTGGTGCATAATAGCACGCCAACAACCAAGAAAGAAAGAAAGAAAGAACGTCTTTCCTTTGAAATATAATGAAGTGGCACTTTATACAGGAAGTATGAAAAACGTGTGTGTCAGGATCGTGGCACATGGAGATCCGTTGTTTCTGCCTACCCCACTGGGAAACAGGCGTATGTGTGTATGAAAAACGTAGATAATTAAAATAACTTCCGGATTTGATTGAGGTCAAATCGATGGAACCCCTTATTCTCTCTATTATATAGCCTCGTGTATCTAGCCAAAAAGTGTGGCCAAACCAAAATAGACAATTTTTTATCTAAATATTAAAAAAAATAGTAGAGAGCTCCAAGTCATAAACGTCGAAGTTTTTATGGTTCAGTCAACGAACATTCGAAATTGCCATATATTTGCACTAAATCGTGTAGTCTAGGCTATGTTATTGTTTTAAGTGGTAGGGGTGACCCCCAAATATAACATACTAAAAGTCCCCAGGGGTGGGGTGTGAGCTTTATAGGGGAGGGGGGGAAGGTCCCACTTTTCGGTTTTTCTTAAATTTCTCATAAAGTAAGCGTCGTAAGTAAAAGAAGCTGAAAAAAGAAATAAAGCTGATTAAATTTGCTACGAAATGGTGTAATAATTTCCTTTTTTGGACCAGAACATGAGGAGATAAGGGAGGTTTAAATGTCAAAAAATCTGAAAATGAGGTTAATACCGCAGGAAATGTATTTTACAGTAACCTAGACTACACAATTTAGTGCAAATATATTTCCTTCGTTGACTGAACTATATTCCAATATGAAATGCGAGAACGATTACGTTGTGGTCTGAAAGACGATGTAGTGACAAGGATTAAGAAAGGAATGCTTCGGTGGTTCGGTCATGTTGGAATAATGGATAATAGAAGACTAACGAAAGACATTTTTGGAGCGAATGTGAGTGGAAGAGTCGGGAAGGGTCGCCCTTGACGCACGTACCTATATAGAACAGATCGAGCAGGTTCTCAAAAAGGGGCAAATGCGCAGTACCCGTAACCGAAGAGCACGTATAAAGAATATTATGAGATTGCAAGAAGCGGCAGAGGTGTGTCAGGATCGTGGCACGTGAGATCCGTTTTTTCTGCCTACTCCAATGGGAAACAGGCGTGACGCGTAATCTATGGTGACGCTATGTATGTATTCCATTAAAACGTATCTTTTACATTTTAAAAAGATCTTCGATTTCGCAAAACATTATATGTATTGACATATGAGTGATAAATAGCAGAAAATACTAAGTACACATGTAAACCTGTACCAGGTGGGTCAAAAGTAATGTCATAATATTTGAATGTGCTATAATTTTTGAAAGTGCATGTTTATTCACATTTATGTTGTAGACAGGTAGAGAATTCGTTGACGTCAAGCAATGGAGCGATACGCACCTGAATAACGCGTTATTATTGTTACTGTTGATATATGCGTACTATATGAAACAGGAAAATTCATAAAACTTCGAAAAAATATTCAGCCCAGCTAGTATTACAACCTGGGTCTCCGGCTATTGCTGCCAGCGCGTTAACCAACTTCGCTACCAGGCTTTCTGAACAACTCATCGAAATTCATGAATATGAATATACTTATTCATGAATGTGGGGCCGGTACTTAAAATAATGATCCCAATGCATCTCTTCCCATGCATGTCGTAAAAGGCGACTAAGGTAAAAGGACAAGATGCCGCGCTAAAGGGCGACAGGCTCGCCACCTCTCACCTTGGCACGGTACTTCTACCCAAGTCATGCAGTATAGGTGGGTCTTCGTGCCTTACATGCTGCTTGATATCTTGTCCGAATAACTTGCGAAATGTGGTGGTCGGTGTTGTGCTTTACCGGAGTTCTTGCAGCACAACACCGATTGCTCTGCTCACCCCGATTGTCGGGATCCAGCGCGAGTGTTATGTATGTATGTATGTATTATTCATGAATTTAGCAACTTAAATTTATATAAGTACTTACCGCGATCTCCGCGCCCAGGTTAGCTTACTTCAGTCAACTATGAACTGAATGCTGTCGTCGCTAAAGTTCTTTAGCATCAGTCACTGACACAAATCCTGGCTGGGCTGAATAATTTTTTGAAGTTTTATGAATTTTTCTGTTTCATATAGTGTACATATTGTATAGCGACGTGCAAGCTAAGCACCTTTGGGGCTTTTTGTAATCTCGGGTTTAAGTACCACAGCAAACCACAGACTAAAGAAGAAAGAAAAAATTAGAAAGTCTTGAAAGCCAACATTGAAGAAGAAATCACCAATTTGGAACCTTGTTTTGCGAGCAACAATTTCAAATGCCGTAAAACGACCACAAATTTGATGTTGATCATTTGGCAGATAACATATTTTCAACTTAATGTCATCAATGGTCACCTTCAAATAATCATTCCGTGAAAACAGAGGCCAATCTTTTTTTCATTTCTATCAAAATAGCAGGCAATTCACATTATGACATTACTTTTGCCCCACCGTGTATGTAGACATTCGATGATGTAATAAAGTTTCATATATCAAGGATTTACGCTCACACCATCAACACTGTGTCGAAAGGTCTCTTAATGTCATCGGATCCGGCACATTCAGCCCCTACAATATGACGATTTGCGCTATGAGTCGGGTAACTCATAAATATTTACATACCCGATTCAATGAACGCTCGCGGAAGATCTCATCTCATATTCAGATGTAAACTTAGACACGCTGAAGGACGCGAAAACCCTACGCCTAAAAAGAGCGGTGGGGTTCCCGGAGGCATATTAGCATTATTGATGCCGCCGCCGCAGTGGGCGAGTTGTTGATTTGGCGAGCTGTTTCTTCTGCTAAGTTTTAATCCTTATAAATTTTCGTCGACTTTTTGAAACGAATTAGTAGATAATTTCACCTTCTCGGATCAAAATTTGATTCATGTAACTAGATTGGTTTACGAGATATTTGAGTTTATGTCCAGGTCGGCGCTCGACGCCGCGGCGCGCGAAAAAGTCTAGCTACATCAGTCAAATTGTTCCGTAAAGCAGATGAAATTATCTACAAATCCGTGTCAAAAAGTTGCTGAAAATTTATAAGGATTAAAACTTGGCAGAAAAAATAAAAAACCCGCCACCTAGACGTTGCTAATATGCTACCCGGAGATGTATACGAATTTTTTGTTTGGAAAAGATCGTTCAAACTGAAAATAATTTATGAAAAGTGGTATTGTGAATGTATGAAATAACTGATCAAATACCGGTATAATTTCGGGTGTCCCTACATTCCGGATACCAATTTCGGCCTTCGTATGAAAGTTACGAAAAAACATAAGTATGACGCGTGTTTTACTTTTTGACAGGTTATACTGTCTTCATGTTAAGCACTGGAGGAACGTCAGCGCATCGGCTAGAGTGAACATAAAATGTAACAATGTTTGCGTGTCTCTAGCTCATGACTATTAAGAGGATTCATATGCCAAAGCAAAAATACACTGAGAAATCGAGCGCAGTGCGCTGCGCGCGTTTGTGGTGAATTTTGTAGTTTTTGTTTGTTTAAAAATTATTAGGATTTGTTTTTTTCAAATAATACTGCTTTAGTGTCTAGAAAATTAAATTCCCTTATATATCCCTTAAATACAATGACGTAAATTTTATTCGAAAATAATTATCCAGTATGCTCGACATAAGAAATTAAAATAGAGAATTCAGAATTTTTTTAACCATGTAAAAATACTGTCAATTTAAAAAGCTTGTTTCTGTGTTTAGTACATGTTAACTAGAATTTTTTTTCCATATTACATATGTACTTCATAGAACTAAATTTTTCTTTAAAATATAACAATTTTAATTTAATGTCCTATAGAATCCTCTTAAGCCGAGCTTAGTGTGAGCAAATCTGCTCATTCTGAAAAATTCAAATCCATCACTAATAGTTAGGTCACCATCAGGCAGTCAATAAAGTTATAAAATGTTTTGCTAGTTTCGACGGTGTTTCGAAACTTTAATTGAAAATTAAAAATAAAACGAAAGGTGTTGAAATGGACTAACCATCGACTTGTATTTATTTGGTTTATACTTAATATTGCTTGTTAAATACAAGTAAGACGAAAGTTATTATCGCTCTGAGTGAAATAATGTAAAAATAGGAGACGAAAAGCTGGAACAAGTGAATGAGTTTGTTTGTGTACCTGTTTTTTTTTTGTGTGCCAGATTGGACGAGCGGGCAAGAGCACGCCTCTCAAGAAGGTGCGGGTTCGATACCCACTGAGAAGCACAATATTTACTTGCTAAATGGCCGCTGACACTCCGGTGAAGGAAAACATCGTAAGGAAACCCACTTCCAAGCCGGCTGGTCACCGTGGAAGTGTATGACTAAAATCCTCTCATATCATGTAAATGAGAGAGGCCTGTACCCAGCAGTGGGGCGTATAAAATGACTGCCAAAGAAGAAGAAAGAAGAAGTGTACCTGTTAAGTGAGTTCAAGGAGGACGGAAAGTATGATAAAGACGGTGGCAGGCGAGTGATCAAAGGCAATAGTGTGAATGGCGGCTTAGAATTATCCTGAAAAGTAAACTTATTAGTTCCATTGCACGAATGGCTAGTCATGATAGCGTCCTGCCCTGTGACCGGCGTCCTCTCACTCGCTCGACCGAGTGAGTGAGAGGTGCGAGCGGGAAGCAAATATATTTTACACAGACTTCACTATCTGTGTCACTGTCATTTCTCACTCGCCAAGACGACTTTCGGCAGGCCGGTAGACCCGCTGCCGCTGGTCTCGCACTTATGTATGGTAGTGAATCTTGGGTATGGCAGAAGCGACATGAAAGTAGAATAAATTTCAAATTTTAAATTTCAATTTTCAAATTTTTTATTTATTTATTACCGAAAGAGTGTCACAATTACAAACTTATATTTTAACAAGTAATGCTATCAGATTAATTTAGATATAATAGATAAGATAACAGTTACACGTTTATTGTTTTTTTATACAGGGTTCCCTGTCATAAAATACCTAGCATTTTTATTTATTATGCAAAATAAAAAAAAAAAAATAACATATAAAACTTAGAGTATAAATATATGTATCCGAAAATATGTTATGTCAGTTCATTCAGCTATGTTACTTCACAATTTTTGCACGATAAGAATCGTGGTTCGGATTTTTTTTTGTATTGCTGCCTATTTCACGGTTACGTTGCTATTAAGATTAGACCTTTTAGAATTGAACGAAGGAACGTCCGTTAATTGGACGTGCGTGCTACACCTTCTAGGAAGCGTTTTTTCTCGGTACTGACTTCGTCATTTGTTACTCAGTTTCAAAAGGTCCAATCTTAATAGCAACGTAACCGGGTAATAGTGTCGATTAGAAAAAAAATACTAAATCCAAACATCACTATTACATTATTGTGAGAAATAATATTAAGTTACACTTTTACCCTAAGGCCGACTGTCTAAATAGTCCGGTACAGAAGCAAATACCGAGCCCGAATAGACAGTACGCATTTCCTGAATTAATACAAAATTGTGTCCACGAGTAAGATCCGTAAATTCGTACTCAGATTCTTCTGTTAAACTGAACCTGCGGCTACTCCAGTATATGTGCGTAAAGGGATGCGAGATGAATCGAAGTGTCCGCAGTACAAAATTTTTAAAAAGTTCACTGCGGAAGGCGCGACGCGACTTCAGTTCCATCCCATCTCGACTCTCAGTTGCATTGCACGTGGCTTTCACGGGAATTTGAACGACGAGCAGCTTCTTCAGAGAATCTATTCTATTCATTTTTTCGTTCATTCATTCGTATTCATTTAATGGCTTCTGGCTTGATCGCAATTCCACCCTTGTCGCGTTTTGGAGATTCATGTATTATATATATGTGAGTGGTCGTAGTAACCAGGCCAAAACGTCTTATTAGAAAGATGCTGATACCTGTGGACACTAAGAGAAAACACAAAACATAGGGACGATCACAATATACATGCATGGTGATTACGTGTGTTTAGAACACAACACATGCAGACAATTTATATCTGACCGAGCTGGAGTCGTGATTCCTTTACATGCTGCCGTTGACGAACCGGAGATGAATTCATCAGTCTTTATTTAGAGTTCGTGACGAACCTTGGACACAACACGAGCGGCTTTTATTGCCTTTTGTTTCCATGAATCTTAATGTGTTTGCCTAAGCGCCCCTTTGAAACAAAACCTTTCTTACAAACACCACAGATAAAGTCCAGTTCAGTCTTGTGCACTTCCATATGTTTGCCCAACTCGCGCTTGCTGTAACACATCTTGTGGCACACCGAACACTCGACATCCCGCTTACTAAGATGCGCCCTCTTGACATGCTCCGAGAGAGACTGTCTACCGTTGGCACCCTTGTACACCTTGTCGCACATTTCGCACGGATAGCTCTTCACTTCTGCACCGTGCGTCATCACCTCGTGATTTATCTTTCCCGAGTAGTCCTTGAAACCCTCCTCGCAGTACTGACATTTAAACCTCTTGATTTTATTGTGGCTAATCTGAAAATGCTTGTACATCTTGAGCTGCGTGTTGAAAATCTTGTCACAAACTTTGCACTGATGCGATCCGATAATGTGAACTTGTGAGTGAATGCGCAACAAGTTTGCACACGGGAATCCTTTGCCGCACACTTTGCAGACGCGATGTTCAAAATGCGTGTTGGCGTGTTTACTCAGAGAGAAGAACGACTTGAAAGAATCTAGACAAATGTGGCACTTGTAGCTGAGGTCATCTAACTTGTAGGTGCAGTATCCTCCATCGTCGTTGACGTTTTTCTCATGCTCGATTCTCAGATGGCGCTTCAATGAGTCGATGTCGGGAATTTTTTCTTCACAAAGCTTGCAGTCAACGGTTGTGACATCAAACTTAGTGGTTATGTTCAAATTTATGTACTTATACACGTATGCCTCATTCAGGTCACCGTGTGCTCTGTTGTGATTTCTTAATTCTGCAAAGGTATTGAAGTCCACGAAAGGGCGGCAGTAGAAGCACCTGAACTTGCAGGAATTCCACTTGAATGGTACGACATAGGAGCTTGCTATGATGCTTGATAGAGCACGTCTTCCTTGCATCTTCTTAAAAGCGATTCGTGGTATTGTAGTAAGTTTGGGCGATTTTTTCTTTTTAACAACCCTCTTTGAGTCTGCACCTGGAAAGAAGAAATTTAACTTTTTTATTTTAATAATTTGAATTGAACACTCGTTTTAATTAAACACAAACATAATGTACATAGATGTAGAAAAATAAATCCATACGTACTCGTAGTTCCTACCCACAGAATAACATCTTATTACTTTAAACGAGTTAAACTTATACATATATTTGTAATTGCTTTGGCGCTCGGAAACGGCTCTAACGATTTTGATGGAATTCACGGAGTAGAGGTTACTTTAACCCCATTTTAACTTAGGGCATGGAACTGATTTTTCCCGGTTCTTAAAAAACCGGGGATTCCCGGTTTTGTGAGACTCAGAATGAATCGGTTCCGAAATCGCAAAACCTGGTTCTTCGGTTTTTTATAGTTTTTTTTTGTAATTTTAGGTTTTTTATCCTTGTTCAAATTATCTGTTCATTTGGACGCACGAGCTTGCGCGATTGTATTTGCGATGAAAGTAAAAAACTATAAATGATGGGAATTTAACAGGAGGACAAATTCGTCAGCGAAACGAAGGTGGCTGAAAATCTACATCTATGTTGAACCCTTAAGTATTATCCCCGTCAACACAGTATTGAACACATGTTCTAATGCGTTAGTGAAGAACTTATGTAAATTACCATACCTCCCATTGTGCTTACGTCTCATTAGTTATGGATGATGGGCCGAGTGTTTTCGTGGAACCTCATCGTGATCTTTGCGAACCGAAGTGGCTCTCCGAATACTACTGGTTGATTCAGCAGGGAGTTTTCAACTGCCCATTTCTCAACTAAATCGAATGAAACCTTTCTCATAGCTGACAGCCTTGGAACAGAGTATTACTGTACTCTTGTCACATTATTAATATGCGCTACATGGTATCGCACCCTTTTCTGAACCCAGCTTGTTCACGAGGCTGACACTGATCAAGCCTCTGTATCAGCAAACTCGTGATGACCTTTGCAAGAACTTATGCACGTAGTTCAGAAGTGAGATAGCTGGATAGATATTAATATTCACCTTTGCCTTATAAAGGGGTAGGGCGAACTCTTGGAACAAAAGAAAGAAGCCATTGCGCCATGCAACTGCAACCACCACAGACCTAATACGTCTGTGGGAACCACGGTAATTATACGAGGGGCGTTAATTATATAGTGAGAATGACTATAAACTCTTTCGAAATTAAAAAAGTAAATACTGGCTGGTGAAGCTGTACCTAATATTGATTAGATTTAAAAAAAGGAAAGAATTTAAACATATTTTGTTTTTAAACAAATTAACGTCTTTTATTTGCAGTCTGTCATACATAGCGTGTTGTCGAAAATGGAGAAAATTGAATTGCGCGCGGTTATATATAATGTATCTATGCATGAAAAATTTCAATACTGAACGAGTTAATCAAGACTTACAGGATACTTTAGGAGAAAATGCTCCACCGTATTCTACAGTTGCACTTTGGTGCGCCGAATTTAAACGTGGGAGAACATCCACCAAAGATGACCCTCGCTCGGGCCGCCCAACGACGGCGGTGACCGAACAAATG
Organism: Adela reaumurella; assembly: GCA_009867175.2. Taxonomy (NCBI): domain Eukaryota; kingdom Metazoa; phylum Arthropoda; class Insecta; order Lepidoptera; family Adelidae; genus Adela; species Adela reaumurella. Next base: position 1,757 of record WYDE02172847.1, on the reverse strand, counting down.
GTTAAAAAAGTTGAAAAAATTGTTTTAGCTGATCGTCGCATCACGGTACGTTTTATAGCCGAAGAAACGAAGATTTCGACTGGTAGTGTGTGTGCACAGCATTTTACACGAACACTTGAGCATGAAAAAGGTATCCACGCGCTGGGTCCCCAGAATGATTACTGAAGCACAAAAACAAACTAGGCTGAGCGTGTCTCGAATTTCCTTGGAACTGTTATAACAAGATCCTGAACGTTTCATGGCTCGATTTATAACCACAGATGAAAACTGGCTTCAAAATGGATCCAGAAACAAAATTATAGTCTATGACTTGGAAACGACCATCAACCCCAACCCCTAAGAAATTTAAGGTGAGTCCTTCCGCCGGAACGATCATGGGCTCTCTTTTCTGGGATAGTAAAGGGGTGGTCATGATATAATATCTCGAGCATGGAGCTACTATTACGAGCTCTTTGTATGCAAAACAAATAAAAAAAAATTGCGAAACGAAATTCGCGAGAAACGGCGAGGCAAACTTTCAAAAATTGTTTTGTTCCATCTAGATAATGCCCCGGCTCACAAGTCCGCCGTTGCTATGTCTGCAATTCGACATGCTGGCTTCGAAATTCTTGAGCATCCTCCATATTCACCCGACCTATTTATAGTGATTTCTATCTATTTCCAAGGTTGAAGGAGTATCTGAGAGGACAGAGATTCAAAGATGATTAAGCAGTAGACGCTGCAGTACAGGCATTTTTAGGTGCTCAGGATGAAGATTTTTTTAAGAAAGGAATGTTAGCCTAGAAAAAAGATATTCCAAGTGGTGACGATATCGAAAAATAAAATAATATTTAATAAAAATTACCGGCAACATATTCATTCTCACTTTTTATTGAACGCCCCTCGTATTCCTGGACGCCGTCCCACCTGGCGGGTGGTTTCCCACACACTTCGCTAACCTGTCCAAGGTCGCCAGTGCATGATGCGCGTGCTCCAACGGTCGTCATCCATGCGGCTCACGTGTCCAGCCCACTGCCATTTGAGCTTTGACACCCTGTGTAGAATACTGTACTAATATTGTTATAGAGATCTATCTTTATTTTTTGCAGCCATTTTATTCGCCCCACTGCTAGGTACAGGCCTCTCGCTCATTTACATGATATGAGAGTATTTTAGTCATACACTTCCACAGTGATCAACCGGCTTGGAAGTGGCTTTCCTCACGATGTTTTCCTTCACCGGAGTGTCAGCAGACATTTTAGCCCAAATTAACAATAAATTAAGTAATAAATGTTGTGCTTCCAGTTGACCCGCACCTCCCGCTTGAGAGGCGTGCTCTTGCCCGCTCGGCTAATCTGACACTCTGACTATCTGGCGAGCTGACTATCTGTATAAGTCAATGAATATTGTACAATTTTTTTTATTCAATGCTCTTTTCCTGGAGGTTTGAGCTGATACACATTTTGTCGTCTCGTACGGATTACGAATTTCTACAATCGTCGCGCGTGCCTCAGTCGAAGCAAGACCAAGAGTCAAGAATCTCGCGCTCGACTGAGGCACGCACGCGCACACAACGTGTCATACTGGTCATACATACGTAGCTACTCCCAGTGACGCAGTATGAATGAGTACAAAGCTGAGACCAGCGCGTCTACTCTGGTAACCGTCAATGTCATATCGAATGATAAACGACAGAGATAAAAAGGTAAACCGTTTTCTGATGTCCCGTCGTTTGGGTCCCACCAATCAGAACAAAGTGCGAATGAAACAGAAAATAT
>WYDE02172736.1:0-10927 GCA_009867175.2 Adela reaumurella | reverse complement strand
CTTGCGAAATGTGGTGGTCGGTGTTGTGCTGTAATTTACCGGAGTTCTTGCAGCACAACACAGATTGCTCTGCTTACCCCGATTTTCGGGATTCAGCGTGCGTAATATGTACGTATGTATGTATGTAACTAATATAACGCGGTAATATTTGTATGTTTTTTTATTTTTATTTGTTCATACACATATTATTAAATTGACGTTATATCTGTTATATTTTATTTACATTTTAAGACAACATTATAATTATTTTCATTTCTATTATATAATACCTACCTATTAACATTACATCTATTTGCCATGCCAAAGGACCAGAGCAAGGCGTCACAGGCAAGAGTATTTTTTTAATCAAACATGGTAGGAATAATGTAATTTTAAAACAGTTAGGATTTAAGTATTAAACAAATTAATTATTTTATTGTGGTTTATTAGAAAAGTATAAAAATTAAAAATGCTCGTAATGTCCTATTTTTATAAAGTTGATTAAAACACTGTATCTATTCTGGCTGCTTCGTGATGCTAGTTCCAACAGCGGCACGTGTTGACGCCGATACACTGCCAATACCGGTAGCCGAGTCTGAAGCACGTATCGCTGCACCAGGCGGCGGCGCAGCGCACCCCCGTCGGCACGTCCGAGGGCGTCGCCTCACCCACGTCGTCGTCCGCTGGAGCCGCTGCAGCTGCTGGAGGCGTCAGCGCCGAGATGACTACTCCTGAGAAACAATATATTTATTTGGTTTATGCCTGAGTCTGTACTTTTATTGTAAGTACTTAGGGAAAAAGCAGAAACGTATTGCTTCTGGACTCGGATTATGACAGATTCCTTCACTTTTTACATCAAAAAAAATTGTATTATAATGAAACGATATGTACCTTCTTATAAATTTATATTTTGACTTTAGGACACTCTACAATATTTTGTTTTCACATTCAACAAAATACCTTATTTTGGGAATTTAAAATTTCAATAGAATTGCTACACATGCTATTGTCCTAACACGATCACACTTAAAGAGGTGCATAAAAGTAATTATCGACATAGTTATAAATATATGTGTGTATAGCACATATAGAAGTGAGTTCATTTTGTATTAAATTATTTTTGTTTTGTTAATCTGCCTAATGAATGGTTAAATAGACACATAAAGGTTATCATTATATTTAAATTCATTTTACCGCTCTATTCTTACAAAAGTAGGTAGTTAACTAAGATAATGGAATTGGATATTTGTGTTTCAGTTCTTAGCTAGCTATATATAAATTTGCTATACAATGGTTATATCATATGAAACAGAAAAATTCGTGAATGAAATTAATAAACAATATACGATTAAAAATTCTCAAACGTTAGTTTCTAGCATCTGATGCTAAAGACGACTTTAGCAATGACAGCATACAGTTCATAGTTGACTGATGTAAGCTAACGCGGGCGCGGAGATCGCGTTAAACACATACATATATGAAAATATGAAAACATTCATAAATTTCGATTAGTTGTTCAGTCAGCCTGGTAGCGAAGTTGGTTAACGCGCCAGCAGCTATAGTCGGAGATCCAGGTTCAAATCCTGGCTGGGCTAAATAACTTTTCGAAATTTTATGAATTTATCTTTTTCATATAATATACACATAAAATTACTAAATGTAAACGTTGTGTGGCAAATGATGAACATTGTGTAAAAAACATAATTTTTTTTTTATTAAAACAAGTTTCCAAAATTAATGAACAATAAAAAATAATCTAGGTATACATAATAATTTAAGCACAGACACTTGCCTTCACTATCTGCACTGCCTGTTCAAATAAAATATGTTAAGAAAGCACATATGTCGCATGATATCAGTGCAGATGCGCGTACGAGTATTTAAGAATCAGTGAGAATTTGTAATTAATAATAAAATTTATAAAAAAATATTTACCCTCAGGAGCGGCGAGAGCGCAGGCCACAGCCGCCAGCACAACGCAGAGAAGAAGTCCCCAGACCTTCATGTTGTATGTGATGTAACTAGTGTATTGAAAAGACTGTAGAGAATTCAAATTGGTTCTAGATTCTAGAAGCTTCACCTTGCAAGTGATGGTTATCAGGAAATAGACTACTCTTTTTATACTGCTTCCGCACTTATTTTGGACCTACATAGATAATAGTAATAGGTAAAAATCATGTACTCATTTCCATATCTCGTACGATATTTCAAAAGGGAATTACCATTCAAATAATAATTTAATAAGTCATTTAATGCGTCTAGTGGCTTAATATCACACGAGTGAGTGAAGAGGTTTCAACCAATCGTAAGCATTAACGCACTCGATATGGCCAGTCTGATTGGTTGAAATCGTGGCGGGGTCTCTTCACTTAGTCTTGTGATATTAAATCGGTAGACACCAGACTCTCTCTCCGCAGAGGTCAAAAGTCTAATTCTATCCGCGTCGAAAGATAAACTTAGAATTTAAGCTGATCAATTTAAACTGCAAGCAGATGACACGCATTTTCAACTCATACAGAAGGTCCGCAAATCAGTCTGGAGGCATCGAAGCTTCCAGCACTGAGACTAAAAAATATTACGTGTTTTCCGTTTAAATTCCGTCGATTTTTTAATTTCATTATCTACGTATCGAGGTCTTAATTTTACGTTTGAACACTTTTCGGATATAGGAAAATTTTGAAACATTTTGAAGTGAAGCCATTTCGGAACGTAAAGGCTCCCAGCTGCCAGAATACATATTCTACATATTCTAGATGCAGGAAAGATAAGGAACACGACCACCAGTTGTCATTTTCATAACAAATGCACGTGGTATTTTTTTCACTGCCTCCTAGACCAGCATGTTTACCTACTTATTGCATTGGCAATAAACTTATTAGGAACAGTCCAACCTACACAGGTATTAACTGTGTTCATGCAGAACAAACATGATAAGGCGCATATTGACATAGTCTCCGCCATGCGGGCCAAATAATGTTAGCTCAATCCGACACATTTTCATAAGACAGACATTCCCGGGCAGACGATGTAATCACTAATCACAGACGCAGAGATAGGTGCGCGATAAGCACAGTGTGACTGAACTGAAGTAGCGAATATGGCATTAATTAATGTTGTCTTTGATAAGGAGGATTGCGGTTTCAATTGATAGGATAATGCCCCGCGGTGTAATAGATTATTTACAGATGCTGACACAAAAACATTTTGCATTAACGATTGCATTATCGAAATATTACAGGAAGTTAGTGAGCAATAAGCTTGTTTGATTATTTTTATGCGACTGGAGTGCCTACTGGGTCGCTGATGTTTATTATTAGAATTTAAAATGAAGGAATTACAAACATCACAGATACATTGCGTCACGTCTGTTTACCAGTAGGGTAGGTAGAGACAACGGATCTCCACGTGCCACGGTCTTGACAAACCTTTGCCCCTTGTTACACTCTCATAATATTCTTCATACATGCTCATCGGTCACTTGCCCCTTGGAACTCTATCTGTTCAGGTACGTGCATCTAGGGGCCACCCTTCCCGTCTCTTTCACTCACATACGCTCCAAAAATGTCTTTCGATATACTTCTATCATCCATTCTTCCACCATGACCGAACAACGGAAGTATCCCTTTCTCAATCCTTGTCACTATATCTTCTTTCAGATGCTCTCACACAACACAACTTCTGTTATTGAGACTCCACACATACTCATCAGCGCGCCCATTTCCACAGCATTTGACATTTCCACCACTGAGCATTTCCACTGTTAACGAGGTAGTATACATAAGTAATACATGTGTCACAGATAAAAATACATACGCGACGTTAAATCAGGTATCACCAATTAGTTTCATTGGATGTCCGTTTAAAAAATATATACTCGTATCTTTAACGTCTCGTATGGTAAATGATAACAAGCAGCCAAGATTTAAAATGTCAATGAAAATTAAATGAAAAATTATGAGACCCGAAATCGAAACTGAAATGGTGTATTCGGGCGTGCTAAAGGACTGGTATAGACAGATAGCTTTTAATTTAATTTATATTTACTTACTCAACTTTTTATGTAACCTTTAATGATATAGATCTATTAACTTGGATACAGAATGCATTAAAACTAAATAAAAAAATGTATGAGACCCGACTACGACAAGTAAAATTTATCCAAAATGCTGAAGGCGGGCTATCTGTCTATTTTAAACCTTTTACACGGCCGATTACACCATTTTAGATAAAAACAATTATTCGTAGACGGGCTTCATAATTTTATTATTTAATTTTACTTAATGATGTTTAGTTGTAAATTATCAAGTATTGTATATTTTTTAAATCGTCCTTTCAAGCTCTTTACGATAACACCTCACTAAATGTGGTTAAAGGAAAAAAAAAACAAAGTTTGTCAATGTGGCTTACAATATTTGCCATTGTGAATTTAAAAAAAAAAAATTATACCATATCACAATGTCACAATTAAAACGAATCAAACGACACCTCACTTGTTCAAATCGGTTCAGGCGTTTAGCATCTAAGTAGTAACATACACTCTTCTCATACATACATACGTGTATATACTGTACATATTATATATTCATACATACATACACATACATACATGACATACATACATACACGTATGCAAATATACACACTCATGCGCGAAACACAATACCCTCCTTTAGTCGCGGCAGTCGGGTAAAAATTAGAGAAAGCCTACGATAGATAGTGAGTTGAGTGAGGGATGACCTATGGGCGACGGTAGACATGCGTAGAGTGGCAAGCATTTTGATACGGGCACTAAAATCTTTTCATTTAGATAACAGCGTCTGTGTTACAATAAACAGCACATCGTCGGAATAGTTCACGATCTGACGAGTCTTCTCACCTCGGCTGTTCAATCTATATATTGTTAATTGTTTGTCTATACTGAAAGAGAATCTGACCGGATCAAGCATAGAAGGTGTTTCAGGAAGATGCCTGCTGTATGCTGATGATACAATTTTGTTTGGTCCATCTGACGAAGTCCTAGAGAGAAATGTTTCAACCATTAGTAATACGTGTAACGAAAGAATAATGAATATAATTATGAATTTTCGTCATACTTGTAGTATGACGAAAATTATAGCGTTTGAGAGAATCGCAGATGTTCAAAGAAGTAGCAGAAATTGATATATTTAAATCAGGTAAGTACATAGGTGTATGTGTACCACGTTGAAGTATTAAATTACATATTATAATGCAAATATTATCATGGTAATTCCCTTTCGAAATAATGAAAGAGATTATGGACATGAATTACACTGATTACTTACGATAATCTATCTAGGTCAAAAACAATTCCGGAAGCAGTATAAAAAGAGTAGACTGCTTCCTACTAACCATCACTTGCAAGGTGAAAGGTCTAGAATCTAGAACAAATTTCAATTCTCTAAAAAGTACTGCACATACAACATGAAGGTCTGGGGACTTCTTCTCTGCGTTGTGCTGGCGGTAGTGGCCTGCGCTCTCGCCGCTCCTGAAGATATATATGTTTTTTTATTAATTTTATTATTAACGTTTTACTGTGAATGTGTGATTGCGTGAAGAAAATAACTTACACTCTATTCTATACGAATCATAACTTACCAAGATTGTATTTTTTCAATGCGAAATAAAAATAATGTAATGTCTATATAGTCAATATGTATATTTATAATTAGGTACATATCGTACACGACGATATTCAATTATAATAAAATTTAAAATGAAAAAAAAAGGGAAGGAACCAATCATGATCCCGAGTCCAGAAGCAACGATTTTGGCTCACAACACGGTAATTAGAATATACAGGTTGTATTTCTATCCGGTGAAGGAAAACACCGTGTGGAAACCTATACACTAACAATATTAATGTGCAGTAGTATATAAAGGTTGACTGGAAGAGATTGCCTCCGGCAGTAAGTCCGCGTTCTGCTAAGCGGAAAAATCTATATTCATTTATTTATTTATTTGAATCAACTGCTTTCCTTTTGGGGAGTAGTATAAGTGGAATATAGAACAATATTCTAAATTGAGCAACTTTTATACTACAACTTTGGAAATTCGAATAAAAAATACACTTTATCCATACATTTTGAGATTAGGTGAAAATGGTGGTTAAATGTAATTGTAGGACAAAAGTTGATCAGTTTAGGCTACAGAATAAACCCCTAAGTGGAAAAGTAGATTCAAATAAACCCTGTATAAGAGGTTATGTGTGCATTCCATGATGAGGTCAGTAATAAGCCAATACATGCCTACCCTGTCCCTGAATCACTTCTGATAATCCTGAGACGAGTGTTAGTGCTGCTGAACTCGGGGTCATGGTAGGTTCCTTCCCTTTTTATTTCATTCACAAGTTTACAATAAAGTGCAATACCTACAGTAAAACTTCATACTAAGGTATTTAAATCAATTAAATATGTTGTGTCTCAGGAGTGGTTATCTCGGGGCTGGCGCCTCCAGCAGCAGCGGCTCCAGCGGACGACGACGTGGGTGAGGCGACGCCCTTGGACGTGTCGACTGGGGTGCGCTGCACCGCCGCCTGGTGCATAGATACGTGCCGCAGACTCGGCTACCGGTATTGGCAGTGTATCGCCGTCAACACGTGCCGCTGTTGGAACTAGCATCACGAAGCAGCCAGAATAGATATAGTCTTTTGATCAACTTTATAAAAATAGGACATTACGAGCATTTTTAATTTTTATATTTTTCTAATAAAAAACAATACCATAAATTTCTTGGTTTTAATCCCTAACCCTTCCCACTTTAAAATGAAAGTATTGCTACCCATGAGTTACACCTTTAGTTGATTAAGAAACGCGAAATGTTAATTATTAATTTTTTATACAATAATAATCATTTACATTACTAGTGTTTAATCATTAGTGGCCACAATTATGACGAATTTTGCTAACATGGCTTCGGAAGACGGGTTTTTTGCAGTTGCTTCATTTTGTTTGTTTGTTTGTTTGTCAGTCTGTGAATCGAGAGTATGGTCTCAAGTGGCAGGACCCTGTTTTCGTTTTCTATACATGTTTCTTCTCGAGCACTCTTTTTCTTTAGGACAACGTATATGTTTTTTTGTTTTGTAACAAGAAATGCAATGTTAGATAGAGATCATTAACGATCGGCAATACGGTTTTCGACCAAAACGATCTGCTGGTGATCTCTTAGCGTACATCACACACCTTTGAGGGTAATCGCTTGAAGGCCACGGTGAATCCTGGGCTATTGAACGTGTTTTGGCACAAATCGCTCTTGGGCAAATTGCCGGTATACGTCCTTCTGGCCTATGAGACTGGGTCACTCTTAAAAAGGGCGTAGCATTCAGGTACTAGTGGATGGTTGCTCTTCGGATGCCATGTCAGTGAACGCTATTCATTTATATCACAACATCATAACGTCATCAGTCACATAACGTCCATTTTACGTTTCGTTCTTCTTTTGCAGCCATTTTATTCTGCTGCAATTGTATGGCTGCAAAAGAAGAAATAAGAGAGCGAGTATATATATATATATATATTTTTATATTTTCCCCGAAAGGTATAAAGCATATTATTTTATTTTTTATCCTTGAATTTTTCTGGTAGCCCAAATCGCCGCCATTTATTTTTTGGAGTAGCCCAATCGGCGACTGGTAGCCGAATCAAAATGTTAGTAGCCAAAACAGTGAGTCTAGTAGCCCAATCGGCGATAATTCGCCCAATCTGGCAACACTGATATGGTATGCCAATGTAAGAATACGACAAAGATGGATGTGTATGGTATACATATAATGCGTCGAATGAGTGTTGAATATCATTTTGCGTTACAATTGTTTTTCTTTCTTTTTGTTCTTTCATTGAAAATAAAATATTTCAACACGCTATTAGATGGCGCTTTCTCAACACTGCTCAACACCAACAAGCCCCCTACTATGGTCGCTGTCAATGCCATATCAAGTGATAAATGACAGGGACACATATAGTGAATTCAATACAAAATGTATGTGCTTCCCTATCGCACATTGTCGATTTAATGTCAGTGATGTTTCCATAGTGACCCCCCTGTCTCATGGGTCATGGGCCATGGGGGTGACTACCCCTGACAACGAGAACAATATTCGTGGCAAAATGACTCACTGGCGAAAACTGCGGGGTGACCATCGTAATATCGCTGACATTAAATCGACAAAGTGTGACAGGGATGTACATACATTTTGCATTAAATTCACTATCTGTGTCCCGTCATTTATCACTTGACAAGACATTGACAGCGACCATAGTAGGGGGGCTGGATCTCACTCACCCTTGTTTCGTGTGAAATAAAAAAAATCGGTACCTATTCATAGTTAATTTTTCGAGAGAAATAGCTGTCAGTATCAGGCCTGGGACTATGCAATTAACACTGACATTAAATCGACAATCTGCGAGAGGGAAGCCGATACATTTTGTATTGAATTCACTATCAGTGTCCCTGTCATTTATCACTTGACGTGACATTGACAGCGACCATAGTAGGGCGGCTGGAAGGTTAGCTGGCACAGGAAATCCATTGAGTAGCAGGTTAGGTTAGGTATATATAGTTGATTTATGTGTTTCATTTAGATGCACGACCATGGGTAAGTTGATTCACTTTATAATATATTATATTACCTACGTAATTCTTAACATAGCTGCTGAGTTCGATACTCGAAGCACAGTTTCTAACTTTAGCATTTGTGCTACATTGCTCCTGCCACTCCAGTGAAGGAAAACACCGCGAGGAAACCCACGTCCAAGTCGGTTTGTCACCGTGGAAGTGTATGACTAAAAATCATCTCGTATCATATCAATGAGAGAGGCCTGTACCCAGCAGTGGGGCGAATAAAATGGCTGCAAAGAAAGAAAGAAGACAAAAGAAGAAGACGACGTGACTTTGGTTTTATCCTGGTCATCTTCAGACCGACCCTCAGCGAAGCCTCATAAAGAATTTTTGTTATTGTGCTGAATTTTTTTTCTTCAAAAAATTAAAACAATTGAAGGGTTTTTTACATATACTGTTTAACTGACATAATTGTGTAATTTTTGGTTATGGTATTATGGTATCATTTATTAGCGTCGTTGGCGTATTCGATTACCGAAGTTAAGTAATGCTGAGCGCGGTCAGGACTTGGATGGGTGACCGCTTGACCGTTGACGCTGGGCGTGTTTCGGATTCCACGTTAACTGTAGGTCCCCTCCCACTCCTTACATGTTGGTAGGGTTAAACCCGCCCGGGATGGTACCACCGCACTTAATGAAACCTGTTGAAGCGGCTATGAAACATAGTTCGTGTTTTTCATTCAGTTCAGTGTAGCCGGCTGGAATTGAGGGAATCGCTGATATGGCACCTACCTACACCAAGGTGTTTAGGCTGACATCATTGGTATCAGAAAAACTGGTGCATTAGGTGATGTAGCCTTCCGTTTCAGAATTAAAAAAAAATTGAACTATTGGGAAAATAATGCTTAAATTAAATCATTCAGTATTTTACAAAAACGACACTAACCATAATATGGTATCTGATACTAAAAATTAGGTAATTTTACGAAAAAACTCTGCGTAACGTTTCCTTCTTTCGATTTTGTCGGTACACGTTATAATTAAGCATTTTGTGATTGATACTACATTACAACTTATTTCAGATGCTTACAGAAAATAATTTAAAACAAGACTCTGGCTTTAGGCAAAAAGAAAAAAAAAACTGGATTAAAAAACGGAGAAAAGAAAACCGGTAAAAACCTTGCATTTTACTTTACTTAGCTGGCATAATAAACTTGGCCCGTCGTTCTATATAGGTATATGTATATATGTAGGTACCTGCGTGGAAAAATATTTCATAAACTATACATTCTTAATTGTGTTGCTTATTAAAACATATAAATTAAAAAACTAAATAGTAATCACATTATATTTCAGAGATTCTCATCGCGTTTCTCGTAAAAAATTGATCATACCTACGCTCGTGTTCTGAGGTAAGACGTACAAATGTAAAGATTTATTCTGCTAGGTTACAAAAAGCATCTGAAAGTTTAGAAAATTATACGCACATTCATCTCACGATGACAGGTGCACGCGTTGCTTGTATTTAATTTTCAACATAATATATTTTGTATTGTTTATAAAATACACTGTAGATATTTTAATATCATACCCTCAACGTTATTCAGTGTAACGTGTAAGTTATTCAGTTTTCGATGTTTGACTAGATTTCATTAATACATTTTCAAAGTAAATGACACAATACAATAATAAAAAAAAATATTCATGTTGCAGCGATAATTGTGATGATATTATGGCTCACGTTGATTCCGACATGGCGAAAACAAGTTTCCTTGAAGGCTATTTTATAAAATTATAATCTATACTTACCTACTACTACACAAGGTTCGCGACACACCGCCACGTTTCTATAAAATTTCTGTATTGAATGTATTTTTAGTATCTCTATCTCTGTACATATGTCTACGTAACCAGTAACGATGGAATACATGCAAACAGTGATGGATCACTGATGTCAGATATCAGAATCTTTAACAATATATTTATTCTTAGAATTCGTATATGCCCCCAATTATAAAACCAATATTCAAACTCGAAATTCACTATTCACCATTCAATACTGAAAGTGTTCACAACAAATATTTTGTCCGTACATGTACACAAGACTTCTCCTGTACATAGTCTTACGTATGGTTTTGTAACCACTTATAAATATTCTAAATGCGTTGTTATTGTGTATTTTACATTTTAACATTCCACAGAGAGAGCACAAAACCGACGACATCGAAAGTGATGGCAATATTTCATAACCAATAGAGCCAATTTTAACCTCGTAATATTACGCTCGACCAAGTTGGCCGCAAACATTTCATAACCAATAGAGTGGTAGACGACTGGAACCAACTTCCAGAGGAAGTAATAAGCGCACTTAGTAC
>WYDE02172625.1:0-10928 GCA_009867175.2 Adela reaumurella | reverse complement strand
CCACTGGGAGCGCAATATTTATTACTTTAGAATTTGTGCTAAAATGGCCGCTGACACTCCGGTGAAGGAAAACACCGCGAGGAAACCACTTCCAAGCCGGTTGGCCACCGTGGAAGTGTATGACTAAAATCCTCTCATATCATGTAAATGAGAGAGGTCTATAACCAGCAGTGGGGGCGAATAAAATGGCTGCAAAAGACAGAAAGAAAGAAGAATAAATCAACTATTGCACAGTTGTATTTGAGTAGTATTTGTACGTAATACAACATACATATACGTACCTGAAAAACAACTTGTAAAATACTTCGATTTTAGCTATACTGATGGATATCCTATACGGTTACCTGTTGTTGTTTCTCAGAGTTGGCACACTCGGATCGATCGAACCACCATTTGTTGGTAAGCTTCATCAGTTCACCGTCTCCCTTCAGAGCCTCCACGGCGGCGTTGATGCTCTCTCTGCAATCAAAACGTGTTCACCGCGCTCCGGTTGCATTGACTAACAACCCATGTATCTCTTTTATACCTTGGTAGGTATATACATTAAAAAACATTTTATGTCACTGCCTATGAACACACTATCCTATTATAATTATTCCCTATTTTCTTCTTTAGTCATATTTTACAGACACCACACTGCACAATTTTATGCCAATGAAATTATTAATGAAAAATATGTCATTATTCAAACAGTAGGTACCCGTTTACGAACATCACGCTAGGACAAGCTATCGCCACCATCAACGATATTATGCAAAAACGTTAAGGCGATGCACTACCCCAGTGGCAATATTAACGTTCACTGTCACAAATTAGTACAGTGTACTGATCACATCAATAATTAATTACATAAACTATGTACTATCATAAATCCTCTATCATAGTAGTCTATCTAGTAGATAAGTTTATTTTATATACCTAATTATCATAACTACGTTAATATACCTACTTATATGTTATTGTGATGATTAAAAGCGTACAGAAATATTTCTTGAAATATTTAATAAACTGAACATTAAATTTCTATATTTAAAAAAAATATATAACAAATAATTAGAAGTGGAACGGACATAAAGAAACATAGAGAGGATAATGCAATCCTATATAGAATATGTGAAAGAAAATAAAATCAGGAATTGGTGTCTGATATCCGGTATCAACCTATTATCCGTTATACGGTTTTGATATCGGTATCCGGTGTCTTTTTCCGATATTCGTTATCCCGTATACGCATCCGATATGATTTCGCATCCGATTAGTTGCACCCTTATTTATGATACATAAACAAATTCTGTTCTTTTTGCACTCGATGCTCTGTTCTCGAGAAATTGGTGTTTTAATGTTACTGACTGCTGTCAAAGAATAATTTCATTATTACGTATATGAGATAACGTTAGGATTTATTAAAGTGATCCCAATTAATTTTTCTTTTTGCTCTACGACGCTCAACTCTTTGCATATTGACATTTTGAGGTTTATTGACCGATTCATTAAAGATGAGCTTCGGAATGTATGTGGCAATGTGCCGCTAGAACAGACCAAAACTAACAAATCTATGTAAATGTGTGATGAGGGCCCTCTGTAGATGTATAGATGTATGGAGATGCCTATAACATATTTTGTTTAGCGGTACATTACGATGTCGCCTCATTATATTCAATTTATTTGTTATCTTTTGGTATCGCAAAACACAATACACTTAGATTCGTCATTTAACAGTTTACGTGATTCAATCTGTCCAAGCAAAATATAGGTCGTTGTCAAAACACAAAACATAAATATGTGTAGGTAGGTACAGGGATAGTTGCAAATTGCAATGGTCTATGTACATAAATTTTAACAATAAAAACGCTAATTCAAAATATAAAATAAAATCTATGATATATATGTACGAGTGCAAATAGTTAAAAAAATATCAAGATAAAATAATAAAAATTCACGATGTTGAAATTTAATGAATATAAGTGGTAAAGTTACAGAAAGTATAAAAAAAAAAAAATAAATACTTAACAAAAAATACATTATTTTCTGTTAATTGTAAGATTTTTTTTAAAATCTGATATCAACAATTTTATTGCTACCAACATAACGGCGAAGGGAAGACCTAGTTGAAATGCACTCCACAAGAAATGCACTTCTTTCAAAAGTTATTGTGAAATCCCACAACATCAAATCTCCGCACCCCTACCCCGGCCGCCCTTTCGCCCCGCAGAGAACGAAATCTACCTTTCAAACTGGCTGCTGCCATCAGTGCAATTTTATGATATTCCAAACGAGTCCCTTGCAGAAAATTTTAATTTAAAACTGAAACGGGTTGCTATTGTACTGCAACACGTTTCATCAGTTTAAACAATCGACGCGACCGCATTCATTCCAAAGAGCAAATTACATACGTGTCCATTAACCCGTCCATTGAGAGTGCCGCTTTTTCACTGTACACGGGAGAGTGTGGATCTACCCTTATTCCGTTGGATGCCGCTGCTCAGTTTCCCAGTTCCACTGCAAACGGCGGCGTTGCAATTTTTCAATGAAACGAATGGGTGAAAAGAAGGGCCCTAGGGTATAACAGGTTCATTAGGGATGCAACATCCCTTCGCCGCAGCCCCTCCGCTGCTATGCCCAACAGTATTCAGAGCCGGTGCCATGTGAGTTGATATACCCGTATTTCATTTCCTACCTGAGCGTTTGTTTCGCTTTTTGCTGAAAAGGCTTATTATGGTACGGTGATCCGTCGACAACATCGCATTCGTTCCATAGAAAATGACAGATCCACACAAATTTTGTCCTCAATGTCTCCCATTTTTTTTAATAGTTATTCTGCTATTCGGGACAGAGACGACTAACCCGACCTTGTTGTATATATATGTCGATATATACATTATATGTAAGATATATAAAAGAGTTGACACTAATGGTTAAATTCTTTTTCTGCTCAGGGAGAATACATATTTGAAACTCTTAATACAAAAAAAAAAAACAAAATTGTGGTATTAAAGAAAACAGCCAAATAAATCACAAGGAAATTAAAGCAAATAAACAAATAGAATACAACATATATGATTAAGAGTACTACTCAAGAACTAACTGAATGCAAGAAATATAAATAAAGCTATGAACAGCAACACCATTCCGGTTCTACTGTAAACATTTAATGTATTAAATTATATACAATATGTATATTGTGAAGCAACGCTGCAGAATCAATGCACCCGATAATCGTAAATTAACTTTGAAAAATAAAAATAAAAATAACTGTGTACACACATACATACATATCGCTCACGCTATATCCCGAAAATCGGGGTAAGCAGAGCAATCGGTGTTGTGCTGCAAGAACTCTGTTAAATTACAGCACAACACCGACCACCACATTTCGCAAGTTATCAAGCAGCATGTAAGGCACGAAGACCCACCTACTGCAATTAATGTGTAGAAGTACCGTGCCAAGGTGAGAGGTAGCGAGCCTGTCGCCCTTTAGCACGGCATCTTGTCCACGGTACTGTTAGGTACGGTACAGATTTACTGAAGATAGATAAAAATACATTATTGCACACAGAAGAATATTACAGTAAATAAAAAAGAAGAACGCATACACAGCACATAATGGGAAGGATATTTCTTGGACCAATGTCACTGTCTCCACTCAAACTGTACAGTGCAAGTTTGACGCGACGCTCTTTAGGTGTGCTGAAAATCTTCGCTAATAGGTTTTGGTGTCGACAGGTGGAGCGGTTCCGTTGCCACAACGGCCAGTGGCTGAGCGTGGTGGAGGGGCTCGGCGCGGGGGAGGCGGGGGACTGCAACGGCGACTCGGACTTGCCTCCGTACCTCTCCACAGACTATCTCACATCCCACCAACTTGCGCCCTCAGGTGACCATAACCTATAATTCATTAGAATATGTTTTCATAATTTGCAACTATATTATATGCTAACCATTGGAAGAGCAATTTCAGGCGCTTATATTTTTTTAGCATCAGTCAGGGACATTTTCGAAACATGGAAAAGTGTTCCAAAGGAAGCCTTCAACTGTTACTTCTCAAAGTAGGTACAATCAAAATGTGATGTCAAAACAGCACATCGAAATGTAAAATAAAGAAATTGTTTGTGCTACAAAGTTATTACCCACCATTTGAAATGGTGCCAATATAATCTGGCTGTACCGATACCAATCATATCTGGACTCACTGGCACAGTAGAGTACTAGAGAGGTTTAGAGATTATTCAGAGGAGGTAATCGATCGAAGTCGGGACTTACGAGTGGTCACGTCAGTTCTCCAGCAAGCGCGACGTTTTGATTAGCAGTTTTTCTCTCGACTCTATTCTATTAACATTAAGTACGATGCCTCCTGTGACGCCTTCAAGCTAAGCTTCCCCCACATAACCGATCTTCGATAAATTATTTCCTAAAGAAAGCATTTATACTAAACCCCTCGGATTCTTCTTTCTAGTTAAATTTTTACGCAGTCTAGTTAATACATTTTTATACAGTAATTTTGTTTATATTTGTATTACGTAATAAATAATATATCTACTGAAATTTTATATTTTTTTATGGATTTGTCGTAATTTAATTAACTTTCCAACAAGACCAACTATCAATCGTGCACGGCGGCAGTCCAGTCGAACTTCTAATGTTTTGTTTCTTTCAATTTACAGAATGGAAATTTAAAAGGCGATATTACACGAATAACAAAAACGTAATTCGTAATACAAAAATTATTCTTCCGACATATTTTTTTAAATGGTAAATATGGCCCAGAGAATACGTGTCCGCTGTGTTATCGTATTATCATCGAACTGTAGATACAGACTCATCCTCATTACATTCTTTCTCTGTCACACGCAAACTTACAGTTTTTTTATCATTAAAGTATCAATTGTGATTGTGTGAATTTTAAATTATGCACAAAAGTTTCTTTCGATATATTAGACACCACTTGACATTTTTTCTTGTGTTACTGAACTAATATATTCGCCTTATATCATTTGGAAGTGAAGTGAAATTTGTCCCTGTGTTTATTTACATATCTACCACTGCCTTTTCATATTACACTATTCTACCAAATATCAAAGTGTTACAAAGTATTCCTCATATATTGATCATTTACATATACATTTCACAATCAACATTTTTAAAACAATGCGAATACTGATCCAAAAATTGGATTTATATTAATAATGAAATTCTCGCAGCTAAATGATCGATCACGTGACTGTGACGTAACAGCATATTAAAACAATATAAAACGAAAACAAAAAGAACGCGAGAGTGCGTGCATTGAATGGATATAACCCTTCGTAGGTCTGCAGTAGTTCCCGTAAGATTGAAAATTTGATGTGTGAAAAGTAATTTTTCGTTTTTCTGGCCTGGTGATGTCGTGGGTTCTTTTTGATTGTGCGTACATTATAAAATTTTATGTAATTAAATTTAATATATGTGCGTGCGGCTTGCCCGCTAACTCGCGTCGGTCAGAGTCCATTCCTCTCCGTTGTCGAGACCAGGGGATGGACGTCTTGCCTTGCGACACGATGTAATATCGTTTATGTTGTTCGAGAGTAACACAAGTTCTTTAATTAAAGCTTAACTCATTGTCAAATACTGTTCTGGGACGAATCTTGATGAAGCGACAAATCATCACACCGAATCACCGAGTAGACACAGGATTATTGTGAGGTGAACAGATAATAATCTGAAGGCACCAAGTCAGGCGAGGTGGTTAAAAACATCCCATCCGAACGACTCCACAAGTTCCTTTGTAAGTTTTTCACTATACCTAGCAGCATTGATGGTTTCAGCCTGAGATATAAAGTGAACATACCGTACCATGTGAGGCCGGTACTTAAAAGAATGACCCCACTGCATCTCCTCCCATGCCTGTCGTAAAAGGCGACTAAGGGATAAGGACAATATGCCGTGCTAAAGGGCGACAGGCTCGCCACCTCTCACCTTGGCACGGTACTTCTACCCATTCATGCTGCAGGTGGGTCTTCGTGCCTTACATGCTGCTTGATACCTTGTCCGAATAACTTGCGAAAATTGGTGGTAGGTGTTGTGCTGTAATTTACTGGGTTCTTGCAGCACAACACCGATTGCTCTGCCTACCCCGATTGTCAGGATTCAGCGTGAGTGATATGTATGTATATAAATTGAAGTAAAATTATCCCTTTGTGGTCCCGAAACACGGATGCCATGATGTTTTTGACTTGAACCACCATGGTTTTGAATTTTTTTTAAGTTTTGTTGTTGTGCACATCAGTATGATCGTTTTTAAATTCACGACACCATTTAAACACACTTGTACGATTAATAAGTCCTTCGCCATAAACCGATTTGATCTCATTAAGAAATTCAGACAGAGATTTTTACTTCACAACGAGATAACGGACAACGCTGCAAATCTCACATTTGGCGGCACGTTTTATCAATAGTTTACGGGAGACGTCCTTGCTCTGACCACAGTTTTCGTCGTACGGATGCGTTTTTGGGCTCGTTGGAAAACGGGAAGAGCTAACATAGCAAAGAAAAATCCCTCTACCCTTAAGGGCCCTAGTATATTTTCTGGACTTGTCTCTTATAATAAATAAATAAATTATTTATTTTTTTAAATAAATATTGTCATAATGTAAATATGTGTTTAATTACATTATTATTAATTCATTAAATAAATTTTTTGCAGACTCCCAGACATCACTGAATAATGAGTCGGACAGCCTGTCTGGTGACAACGATCTCACAGCGAGCCGTCCACAGAGCAGGTGATTTCATACAATTTATACCGATGTCTTTTACGAAGTCGAGGACGGTCATGAGCGACTGCCGCGTCGGTAGATAGGACAAGTGGCACTTATTGGAGGTGTCTACAGGGGAACCTCTTAGAAACCTTCGCATCGTATCCTACTTGGCTGAGCGAAGCAAAACCACTTACTCAACTAGGGTCAAAAAAATTGTGGTGTCTGTCAGTTTGTCCACACAAATCCTCCTGAACGGCTCAGCCGATCAAGGTGCATTCTGTATGTCAATAGCTCCTCTCCACAAACTAATTTTCAACTTTCTAGAAGAACTGGCAAGAAACTTCAGTGGAAATTGTTTCAACGTCCATTCCGATTATCCCGAAGCCTGTAACGACAACACTGGCATACATACATACATATCACTTACGCTGAATCCAGACAATCGGGGTAAGCAGAGCAATCGGTGTTGTGCTGCAAGAAAACTCCGGTAAATTACAGCACAACACCGACCACCACATTTCGCATGTACCTTGTAGATAAAGCATAAAATCTGTAACTAGCTCTTTAGCTATGTATGTGTGTACCTATGCGCCGTCACAATTATATGTTCGCTTATAACTCGAGATAAGATGCGGTGCTAAAGGGCGACAGGCTCACCACCTCTCACCTTAGCACGGTACTTCTACCAAGTCACGCATTATGTGGGTCTTCGTGCCTTACATGCTGCTTGATATCTTGTCCATATACCTTATGAAATGTGGTGGTCGTTGCTCTGCTTACCCCGATTTTTGTGATTCAGCGTGAGTGATATGTATGTATGTATAGCTCGAGAATGACTCAATTTAAACCCCATGCGGAATTTGTCGGTGCGGAATGTGAAATAAATAAATATAGACTTTTCTGCTTAGCGGAAGGCGGACTTATTGCCGGTGGCAATCTCTTCCAGTCAACCTTTATTCACTACAACACATTCGTATTGTTAGTGTATAGGTTTCCTTACGGTGTTTTCCTTCACCAGGGTGCACTGTAATTTTGCACACAAAGTATAACCGAGATTTTAAAATCTGGAAAAATTGTGCTCATTCCAGGTATCGAACCCACGACCTCTCGAGTAAGAGGCGTGCGCTAACCAACTAGGCTACTCTGGTCTTTGAAAAAACGTTCACATGAAGTTCAGCGCCGTGCGAAGGAAAAACTGCGTACGGAGAAAACCAGATTCTGGTGCCCCTGACGCCCAGTGCAGAATGATTTTGATGCAGGGGGAGGAGTTCAAATACCGTGTACATCTCAAACAAGCGGAATATTGTTGGTTGTTGAAGTTCTTGTTCTTGTTGTTTGGACTCGTTTTCCGCCCTTAAGCCCATTCTGCTGAAGGCCTCTTGCGCGTCCTACGGCCTTACTCCAACCAACCGAGTTCTATCAGAAAGCGGCACACTCTCTCTGGGTCCCGGCACGCCTCCTGAAGTGTGGTCGGGCATCCCAGCTCCTTTGCCCTTATGTCTGCCACCTCCTGTCACTCCAGCAGCACGTGGGTGGCTGTCTCGTCCGCCTGAAGACAGGCTCTGCACAGTGGACTGTCTGTAACTCCAATTACATAGAGATGTCTGTTAGGTGTACAGTGAGTGACCAGTGAGCAACCCGTAAAATCCCCGTTAATCGTAATTTTGCTCTATGGACACGGAGCAGTCTCTTGGTGAGACGCAGATCAGGAATAGCCATCGCCTCCTTGCCCGTCTGCAGTCACCACTTCCCGCCCATCTGTCTAGATCACTGGTTCCCAAAGTGGTGGGTCGCGACCCACTGGTGGGTCCTGGTGGTGCCGATTCCGGGTGGGTCGCCAACACAACGTATGAACGTAGGGTAAGGATAATACGACAGATGTAATTTTAAAAAATGGAAAGCATCCGTCACACTGAATTATTTCGCCGTACCTACCCTATGATTTTCAAAGTACTTAATATGTAAACGTAGTTCTTATTGTTTCTATTTTTTATGTTGTCGCTTGTCGCACATTACAATGTATTACAAAATAAATACTTACTTATGATCTTATGATGCTTACAAATTAATTGTTTATTTTTTTACATCAAACCACTCAGTAATTTTTCTGAAAAAGTTCTCGCTTGGACGTAAAACATTGTAATTTTAACAAGTGGGTCGGGTGGTCAAAAAGTATGGGAACCCCTGATCTAGATACATGTTTCGTTCCGTGTCTTTAGTACATAACAGTATAGGACACGCTGTACATCATACATAATCTCGCCCTGCTACATACTCTATCTAAACAGACATACAGCGTGCTCCTAGCGGGGTGACACGGCATGGGCGGAGTGTTTTTTTATATTGAAAGTGCGTCACATGACGCCAAGCCCATGAATATTCGGTCCAATAAAAACTCAAAAGTTAGTAGTTTCTAAAGACGACTTTAATGAGAACGGCATACAGTTCATAGTTGATTGATGTAATAACCTGAGCGCGAATATTTTTTTTTTTTATTGAAACTGACACGGATGGCTACATCACCTAATATACCAGTTTTCTGGTACCAGTGATGTCAGCCTAAACACCTTGGTGACTTATGTAGGTAGGTGGCATATCAGCGCCTCCCTCAATTCCAGCCGGCTACACTGAGCTGGAAGGAAAACACGAACTATGTTTCATAGCCGCTTCGACCGACCTTCATTCAGTGCAGTGGTATAAACCCGCGCGGGTTTAACCCTACCACCATGTAAGGAGAGCGAAGGGACCTACAGTTTAACGTGGAATCCGAACCACGACCAGCGTCTACGGTTAAGCGGTCACCCATCCAAGTCGTGACCGCGCCCAGCATTACTTAACTTCGTTAATCGAATACTGATTATCGCAACACTGAGCCAACGACGCTGATAAACAGACGCTGGCTGGCTGGCTCTGAGCCCATGAACATTCGTTCCAATAAAAACTCAAAGGTTAGTAGTTTCTGAAGACGACTTTAGCGATGACAGCACACAGTTCATAGTTGACTGATGTAAGCTAACCTCAGCACGGACATCGAGTTATACACCTATATGAAACCATTCATGAATTACGATGAGTTGTTCAGTCAGCCTGGTAGCGTAGTTGGTTAACGCGCCGGCAGCTATAGCCGGATACCCATGTTCAAATCCTGGCTGGGCTGAATAATTTTATACATATACATATATATGTATACATATTGCATTGAGGCGTACAAGCTAAGCACGAAAAAATAATCTCACGTTAAAGTTATGTTCAAAGAATTAGGGACACCAGTCTTCCACATCTACCTGTTATAGGTACCCTTATTCTCTGATCTGTAGCTTAGATACGCTAAATTGCAAACTTTCAGAGTCGGACTTATTGTCTCATGTAAATAATAGCAGCCAACCCCCGCACGCTTATACACTGCTGATTTAAGATGAGTTACAAATTTCCAGATCAGCCAATTAAAAAGGCCTAAGTCAAAGTAGTTTTTTATAATTTACTAGAAAACCATATAGAAATGGAAACTCTTAAAATGGATGAACCATGATATAATATTTTTTTAAATCTTTTAACGAGATTATGTTCTACTTACTCCCTCCATGACACCATTATCCAGTAAGTTCAATTAAAGATGACGATTAAAGGGATCTAGTGCTTAGAACAGACTTTTTAAGTGTAGGTCCCTTCCGTCTCCTTACGTGATGGTAGGGTTAAATCCATCCGGGTTGGTAGCACCGCACTGAATGAAGGTCGGTCGTTGCGGCTATGAAACAAAGTTTGTGTCTTCCTTCTAGTTCAGTGCAGCCCGCTGGAATCGAGGGAAGCGCTGACATAGCACCTACCTACATAATTCGCCAAGGTGTTTAGGCTGATATCACTGGTTACTGAAAAACTTTTGCATTAGGGGATGTAGCCTTCCGTGAGTTTCCATAAAAAAAAAATTATAAAAAAATATAAACACTTTTACCACAACATTGAGTAGGTAAGCGATTCTGAACTTTATTGATTCTCGCATAATTTAATAAAAAGTACAATACTGTCGGATCGCCTTAAGGGCCCGTAGGCACCTAGCCACCACATGCCACCATGTCGCGCTCACTGACCAATAAAAACAAGGCTATCGTGCGCGGCCGTTGCGCGTTTTGTTACTTTTTCCAGTTTTCCTTAAATTTCTCGAAAAGCAAATTCTCTACGGAAAAACTACACGATAAA
>WYDE02172514.1:0-10928 GCA_009867175.2 Adela reaumurella | reverse complement strand
GGACCTACAGTTTTACGAAGAATCCGAACCTCGGTCAGCCTTTAACGGTCGAGCGGTCACCCATCCAAGTACTGACCACACCCAGCGTTACTTAACAATCAATAGCGACAGTTGACTGTCTGCACCACTGAGCTATCGAGACTGACGAGGCTTCATGAGCCCATTGTAAAAATATACTACACCATTACATTTGAGTCATTTGTTTTAAAATGCCGTTGCCATTTAGCAAACATTAATTATTCTTCAAACTATGATTGGAAAGATCTCTGTAAGTTCTTGGTATTTTTTTACCATTTAAAAATTAGTATTTATGTAAAAAATAGTTGCTGCGTAATCTGCTTACTCATTAACATAGATACATTTTAGTGGATTAATCTATTCATGACTTACTTAATTTCAAATTCAAACATATTAATATTGAATAAAAACGGATAAACTAAGGTAAAAGCTCCTAATAATATAATTAGACATATTTAGACTATCTTATATTCAGTGCGGTGGTAACGGACCCGGGCAGGCATAACAACCGAAATGTTTTAAATTAAAGCCGAACCACGGAATGATGTTTTCACAAATGCACATATCACTCTGAGGAGATCGTGGCCAGGGTAAAGTTGCCCGCCGCCGCCGCCGCCCGTATGCGCCGCGCAAACTTCTTCACGACATGTGTAAGTAGGTAGGCGTCGATTTACCAAAGTTAATCATACTCCTCGATGATAATATGCTCACTGATTGACAGCGCTAGCTGAGATAATCGGTGAAAAGTTTAAAACATTTTCAAAATTTCTCGGCACATCATTCTGTGGAACCATAGTTTTTGTTAACATATAGTCGTTTAAAATTTTACTTAATTTCTACCAAATGTAACTGCACCAAAGAGGACACTAATAGTGAGAAAGTACAGCGCAAGAGTGTGATGGAACGGCCGCTGCAGAAGCCTGACTCGGCATCGCTCTGGCCACTCAGACCACTCAGAAGTGACACTTAAATACGCCCCTCAGTTCCTACTTCACAGCTGAAACCGCTATACCGTGAGCCCGCAGACGGTCCGCAGCCTACTGCTGACGTTGGGCAGTTTGTAGCCATCGTTATTTTTAATTAGAAAATTTGCTCTAACTTTTAACGGTCGCAAAGAAGACCATAAAGGGAGCAAGATACTGAATGTCTTTAATAATGGAAAACCTAGTAAATCGAGTTATGAGGGTTTGAAAGATTTATACCGAGGTCAACATAGAAATTAGCGAAGAGGGTCGGTGGCGGCGCGGCGCGGCACGGCGCCGCGGCGGTAGTACGCGTTTAATAGGGCCTAACGAAGGTCGCGGACGCAGATGAATACAAAGAGAGGCGCTGGGAATATTCATGCGAGGAGTATTCAACGGCGATTATTTACGACAGATCGAGATAAACGATCGCATAACTCACGCTTTCAAATCCTCCCCAACTAGCAACGAGAGGGCTCGGGGTGCTGAAAACGCGCATTCGGACACTGACGCCCGCACCCGCGCCCGCCCGACGAATTCCGACCGTCCGCCGAAACGTTTAACTGAATACAAATTGTCCGAAATTAAAACGGAGTAATCACTCACAGTCTTGAATAAATTCAAGTAGATTGGTATTTTCAGAAAGGGCGCGACGAAACACGCGTACTACTTCGTAACCATAAAGTTATCAGAGTTAGCTTCGACGCGATACTCGCCCGGAAATGTAAGCAGTCTCCATCCAACACAAAGCGCGATCCAGACGATAAATTATGTATCAAGATAGCCGTTTACAGGAATTAATGAACAAATATTAGCTTGGGCTCGGTTTTTGGCCGTCGCCGGGAGAATGGCATTTGGGGAAGGGGTTCTTGTTTGAGGAGACAACAGGCTGCTAGCTCAGTGTCGGGCGCGACTCCATTACCGCGCTGCGCACTCTCGTGTTGTCGAATGCCGCATAACTAAACATAGAGGTACTGCGTGCGCATGGCACAGCGTCCTACATAGTGTCGCGGTCGGAGGAGGTCGCTCCGAGGACACTTTCTCAACTAATAATTAGTTAGTGGGACCCTCGCTGAGGGTTTTCCAAACCATCGAGCGCGGAGAAGAAGTAATACATCAAATTCTAACATAACCAGCATTCAAAATCGTTTCGCTTATTAATATAGCAAATATGGTAGCTCGCAACCAGCTGAACTATGGAATCTTTTGTTGAGTATTCTGCTAGGTTGCCAGATGTCACGTGCAGCTCCACTTTAGAAGAGCATCGTAACTTTTCGCCTTGTTTCAAGCGCATTCGTTCAAGGAGCAGGGGATTTGTCCGTCTCCTCGCCGCCGACGTGCAGTCCGGTCCGGCTATTTCCCGGGAGTCCGCCCGGAAGCTTTACCTACCAACATGCACTGGCAGCGGATGTTAGCACATGTCCGAGTGGCAGACAGTCCGCACATTTCACTGAAACATGAGAGTATTCCACGGAAATCTTACGTTAGTAGAAAATTATCGCTTTAAGGTGACGCTTCGTCACTCGTACTTACATACAAAACATACAAAAGTCTTTGTTTCTCACATCCTCATTTCTTGGAATTGATCTACAGTCTAAATCTGGGGGCACGGTAGTGCCCCCGCCATGTCGCAGCCGGGTACTACTTAGTGCCTGCCACCTTTACTCGAACCATTTCAGCGTACTTTTCACCGCGTAACTCGGCATCAAAAAATAATACACTACTACCGATTATAATTTTTTTTTTTGGAGATAGTTTCGATAACAGTAGACGTAGTTTCAATTGTATAACGTTTTTAGTTTTTGAATTACAAAAAGTATAAAATGGCTAATTTCGTCACTAACTCACTCACTCTTTTTTTTTAATTGAAACTGACACGCATGGCTACATCACCTAATGCACCAGTTTTCTGGTACCAGTGATGTCAGCCTAAACACGTTGGTGAATTATGTAGGTAGGTGCCATATCAGCGCTTCCCTCAATTCCAGCCGTCATCACCATCATCAAAAATCTAAGGTACTTCCGGTGATGCTAGAACAATGAAATTTGGTAAGTAGGTTGGGTTCAGGACAAAATCGAAGGAATAATCTAGACTTTTGTACACTGTAAACAGAAATATATTAGTTTCACGAAAAAAGGTGCATTGCCCATAGGTAATGTATGAAGAGATGTTCCTTCTTTAACTTTTGTAATATAATAGCTTTTCGCTTCGCTCAGCCAATAAAAAAATCTGGTAGTTTTAAAGTAAATGTATTAATAATTATTGTTTAAATACATAAGTTAAATTCTACCCACGTACTCGTCTTCTGTAGCCTCCGCGCAGTTGCGAACAAAGCAGCAGCGCTGAGGTAAAAAAAGTGGCGAAGTACATTCAGTAAAAAAAGTATCGGGAATTGATCTTTTATTCAAATTCCTAATTTAAATGAAATTATTATTTTTTGTTACTAATTTGGCACAATTGTTTTCAATTCTGGCGCGGAGTTTGAGCACCAACTGACATTAAGTTTGTTTACAGTGCTCGATTTTGTTGGTTCACGTCAGGTGTGTTTTGCGATTTTTATAATGGATAAAAACATCGAACAAACAGTATGTCTCAAATTTTGCATCGCAAATGGAATTTCGTGTTCCGAGTCGCTAAAAATTATACAGAAAGCTTACGGTGAATCGATCTTATCAAAAACACGTGCATATGAGTGGTACACAGTGCATTCAAAAGCGGTCGAGATGTGGTGGAAGATTTGCCTCGCTCCGGTCGGCCATCAACGTCTTCAACTGAAATTAACTTCGCTAAAGTGAAGGCACGGTGACTGAAAATCCTCATTCAAGTTTGAGAGAGATAGCCGCTGAACTATCTGTGTCTCACGAATCGATTCGTACCATTTTAAACGATCGCTTGGGCATGAAACACGTTGCCCCTCGACTAGTTCCGAAAGATCTGAATTTTCTTCAAAAACTAAATCGCGTAAAAGTCGCTGAAGACGTGCTAGAACGAGTTAATTCCGACTCTACATTCGTAAAACGCATTGATATACTGGTGATGGATGAGACGTGGGTTTACGAGTTTGACATTCAAACCAGTCAACAAGCTTCGGAATGGCGACTTCCAACTGAACTGAAACCGAAAAAAACACGCCAAAGTCGATGAAACTATAGCGTTTTTGTGCGCTCGGAATTCTTGCCAGAAGGTCAGACGGTAATTAAAGAATATTATGTGAGCGTTATGCGGCGTTTGAGAGAGCAAATTCGTCGAAAAAGGCCAGATTTGTGTAAAGGAAATTCTTGGATTTTGCACCATGACAACACGCCATCGCACAAAGGACATGTTCGCAGCACAGACAACCGAAGAGCATGTATGAAGCGATGTATGGCAGTGGAAATAGCAAAGGATGTATGTCAAGAATGTGTCAAATGGCGCTAAATTGTTTCTGCCTACCCCTTGGGGAAAGAGGCGTGTTGGTATGTGTATATGTAGACTTTTTTGTTCAGCAGAAGGCCTAATTATTGCTGGAGGCAATCGCTTCCAGTCAACCTTTACACGCTCCACGATATATGCATACTTAAGTATTGGTAGTTTACAGGTTTCCTCATGTGTTTGTGTTTTCCTTCACAAAAATATTTCTTATCATAACTAATAATCGTAGTTAGGCAGAAAATCTGTGCCTATCTATTTACCTATGTAATTATTACTGCGGGTTGTTTCTGGATATGTGCCATCGCGATGTTCCTTCGGAGGTCTGAGCAGTGAGCAACTATGTTAGAGTCACGAGCATTGATTCATTGTTGGTACCACCGCACTGAATGAAGGTCGTTCGAAGCGGCTATGAAACATAGTTCGTGTTTTCCGTGCAGTTCAGTGTAGCCGGCTGTAACTGAGGGAAGCGCAGACTTGGCACCTAATTACATTCACCAAGGTGTTTAGGCTGACATTACTGGTACCAGAAAACTGGTGCATTAGGTGGTGTAGCTATACGTGTCAGTTTCAATAAAAAACTGACATTAATGGTACCAAAACGGTGCTTTATTAGGTGATGTAGCCTTCCGCATCGGTTGCAATAAAAAAAAAAGATCGATGGATAATAAATAGCATTGCATGAATATTTATTTAACCGATTGATCCAATGCTTACCCCTCCTGGGAAGCGACGTAATGGTATGTATGTAGAAAGGTCATCTCATCACGATTATTTTGGTTGCAGAAGCTAGACCAGTCGGGAATAAACAAGGTATGCACATACACTGATGTTCCCAAGATGAAGACAGGCACAGGAACTGCAGCGCACTCTCTGGACCTAAATATTAATAGTTATGTATATAAAACGTCTCGCGGCGAATTTATCAGATAGTTCCGACGTTTCGAACATAGCATCCTGTTCATGGTCTCGGAGACGTCTGCTCGCTACGAGAGCATGCAAACGTACGTACTGTTTGAAACGTCGGAACAAGTCGATAAATTCCCCGCGAGCCAGAAGTTTTCAAAACGTCGTTTAACGAACGTGGTAGTTTGAAAAATATTGTAGGTAGGTATACACACCTCGGACGATACAAGTCAATATTCAAGAAGAAAGAGAGGGCATAGCTGCTACACAATGCGTTGATGGCTTTCCAGCGCTACAGGCCATCTATGCTTTGTGATTGCTTTCTCATCTCTTTTTATTTCTTACAAGAAAAAGATAGAAAGAGAGAGGCTTTGCGCCCCTTGGTGTACCTTGGTGCCCCTTGGCGTACCATGGACACCTTGGCGTCCCTTTGTTGCTCGTTTGAGCCTTTTAGCGCTCCTTGTTCCCCTCAGCGCCCATTGACGCCACTTAGCTCCTATTGGCGCCCCTTGTCGCCACTTGGCGCGCCATGTTCCCCTTGGTGGTCGTAAGTCGTTCCGCCTGGCGGGTGGAATTACACGTCTTTCCACCTGGCAGGAGGTTTTACGTCATCTCACCTGGCGGGTGGTTGAACAATCCTACCTGGCGCGTGTTCGTACGTTATTCAAATTGGCGAATTGTCTTAAAATAACTTTAATATAAATTTTTAGAACTAGCAACACTGAATGAATAGGCATGAATGAATAGCTGCTCTTTAGCAGCACAATCTAGCGCTTTTTCAATGGTATGTTAGATCGCGTTCGCCTAAAACAGCTGGCAACAGTGTGTTGGTGTGATGTTGATGCGTTTCATCGCAATCTCACTGCCGCCGGGCGGGTAACCCTATAACCAACCACCATCAGTACTGAAAGAAAATGTTTCTCTCAGTGTTTTCCTTCACTGGAATGTCAAGCTAAACACATATATAGTTAGCACAAATTGTGCGGTTTGGCGCCGCGCGCCAGTCAGAGACTTGCGTAGCAATCATTGTAGGCTAGATTCTGTGCACCTCAACGTCGTTCCGGAGAAGGAAAACACTGCGAGGAAACTCTTCCCATGACCTAACTATGTGTTACGGTTTACCCGCCCGGATTGCTACACCACACTGAATGAAGGACTACGTAAACGTGTTTTCCGTCTAGTTCAGTGTAGCCGGACATCAAAAGATTTTTTTTTCAGAATTGGGGCGACTTAAGCCTTTTTTTTATTGAGAGCGCGACGTCCGACAGACGTGAAACATTCAATGTCCCTGGATCTCTATAGAACACACGTAAGGATTCTATGCCCTGCGGAGTTGTAGGGACTTCATAGAACATGCAAAAGGACTCAATGTCCCTGCAGAGTTGAAGGGTCTCTAAAGTCCAAAATCCCCAAGTCCATAAGTC
Organism: Adela reaumurella; assembly: GCA_009867175.2. Lineage (NCBI taxonomy): Eukaryota > Metazoa > Arthropoda > Insecta > Lepidoptera > Adelidae > Adela > Adela reaumurella. The sequence continues at coordinate 4,209 of WYDE02172514.1, read as the reverse complement.
GCGATGAGAATGTGATTTGCATCTGCATCTCACTACGAGTCAGCTCCGTCTTCACAGAGCAAAACTTACTGGAGACATGACTATGTAAATGGCGTTATAGACCCACTGTGCAGTGCGTGCCTGCAGCCTGACGACACTGACGAGACAGCTTATCACGTGCTGCTGCAGTGCGAGGAGGTGGCAGACTTTAGGGCAAAGGAGCTGGTGGTGCTGATAGCGAGTCTCTCCTAATTTCTCAGAGACTCGGGCTTAGTCTTGGCTTCTACTAATCTCAGTGGAGAAGTCAGCAATGGCCGGGAGAATAGCGCAGGTTGCTTTGGAAGCTCTCCGTCAAGTCCTATGTGCTACCTTCAAGTGGTGCCGCTTGTTATGGTGTTATCCATCAGATCACACAAAACCAAAGCATGGTGACGATTTTGACACACTGCTTGTACTTGTGATGTTAAATGCTCCATCCCCTCCCACCCTCAATACTTCCCATAATCCACATGTATTGCCTATCATAAAAGCATTACTGCTCCATAGCACTGATGCATTATTGATTATTAGGGTAGAAAACAGCAGCTCTGTGGCCGCGCTACTGGATCCTGTCCCTGCAGATGAGACAAAGAAAAAGACACTGTGTTTGTTCCGTGCGCGATGACCCGTAAGGGACCATTCCAATACCACGTCCACGTGGACACTTTTTGACACCCTCCTCCCCCACTGTGGGCAAACATGGACACTCCGTTAAGCCCCTCCCCCCCCCCCCCCCAAACGGTGATAAAAAAACACCTGTATACACGGTGTTAAGGTATTTGGAACTGACCTGTGCGGACGATTCTGTATCTGGTACTGAACAGTTATTCATAAAATGATGATTTTTTGGAGGTAATTTGTTTTTGTATACATTTTGAGAGAAGGTATTTAAAAATTGTATGGAGGAAGAGACGTTTTTTTTGGTCAATTGCAAAAGTTGTAGAGCAAAAGTTGTTCAGTTTTAAGTACAGATCAACCCCTTTGGGGTAGTAGTACTTAACACCGTGTATACATAGTCCGTCACTCAAAGTGTTACCAATTTAAAATGATGTTATTTGGCACGGTTTGTTTAAAATACTGAAAATATTAAAAAAAACATTGAATTTCAAGAAAATTATTATTATTGATCGACACAGCCTCCTTAGGCACGGATGATGGCACCGAGTCTTCCGACAAAGGCATCGCAGGCTGCACGAAGATGGGTATGCTATTCCTTTCCCTATGGAGCGCTGCCTTCTATCCACACTTTCATATCTTTTTGTTGACACGGTAGACAACAAATTGGACCATACCGAGAAGTCCGTTGGATTCAAGTCTGGAGAGTAGGGGGGCAACTGTTGTGAAGAAATTAACCATGGAACACGGTTCTGTAAAAAAATTTGTGACAGGCGAGCTTTGTGGGACGGTGCTGGGTCTCATTGGAACGTCCAGCTGTTCGTACCGAATTGATTGCGTGCCCACAGTATGAGCGCACCATTTAACACCTTTTGTTGGTACACTTTTTGGTTGATTTGTGACGCCCAACTCTATAAACACGAGTGGAGAGCGACCATTTGGCGTCACTGCAGCTCAGACCATAACAGTGCGTCTACCGTGCAGACATCACATGACTGAGTGAAGAGACTACGTCACGATTTCATCCAATCAGACTGGCCGTGTCGAGTGGGTTAACGCTTACGATTGTTAGAAACCTCTTCACTCGCTTGTGTGATATTAAGCCGGTAGAAGCACAGAAGCAGGCAACTCTGTCGTCCAAATACTTGTTAGACTTACCCCACAGCCAACATCTGTTTGTTTATATACTGTTGGAAATTTTAAAAAATCATCGGAAAACACAATATTTTCCAGCTCGCCACATTCGTGCAATTTTTTCTGTGCTCGGTATCTTAGTAGGAGGACTGCTATCTGCGCTGGAGTAAGATGTTGTACTTTTTTTTTATCTTGTAGGGCTTCAGTTTCAGTGAGTTTTTCAGTATGCGCAGAATACTAGAGTAGGACGTTCATACTTTTTGCCAAATTTGCAGAACTGTGGGTGTGGATTTCTTTGAATTTGAGCCTTCACCTTTCCAACTATATCCCGTGATGTTGTTGTATGTATAAACTGGCCGGTAAACGGCGACGGCGGGCGACACCTATGCGTTAGCGTGGCGTTTTTTTTATGGATACTTACACGGATGGCTACTTCACCTAATGCACCAGTTCTTCTGGTACCAGTGATGTGAGCCTAAACACCTTGGTGAGTTATGTAGGTGGTGCCATGTCAGCACTTCTCTCAATTCCATCCGGCTGCTCTGAACTGGACGGAAAACACGAACTATGTTTCATAGCCGCTTTGACCGACCTTCGTTCAGTGCGGTGGTACCAACCCGGGCAGGTTGTACCCTACCAACATGCAAGGAGAGGGAAGGGGTCTACAGTTTAACGTGGAATCCGAACGACGACCAGCGTCAACGGTCAAGCGGTCACCCATCGAAGACCTGACCGCGCTTGGCAGTGCTTAACTTCGGTATTCGAATACAGAATACCGCAACCACTGAGCCAACAACGCTGATAGGTATTTGAAGAGTGCTTTCATAATACGTATTTGTGCTCTCGTGTATTTTGTTAATAATTCGTTGGAACATTGCAGAGGTATCCTAAAGTTTGAATCAGGTTGTCAGCAGGAGAATAATGCGTTAATATTACAAGGGGTTTTCAATAGGGGAACCTTAGAAGGTATAGTAGCCACGTTAGTGAAGCTAAAGCTGTCAAATTTGGAGGTTATATACTTAATGTTGGGCAAATCATCATGGAATGTTACAGTGTCCAATAGTTGAACATATTGGAACTAATATTGAACAACAAGTGTAAATCATGAATAGGTTCTCTGTCAACTTCTCGAATGTGCGGATTAGCGGGGTTCATGGCGGATGCCAGCTCCGCGAGCTCGCAGGTAGGTGCAGGCAAACTTGTATGAGTCAGTGTGCTGCCGGCATTCGGCGCAAGCTTTTTATTTTGCATCGGCATTGCTTACACCATATAAAAATAAAATAAAAATTAGTAATAAATGAAAAAAAAAAATTGATTGTATATATTTTTTTTTAAAGTACAAGCTTTCTTCGTGGATTCTCATTTTTAAGCCTCTAGTGAACCTTTTCGACTTTACTATCAAAAAGATTGCTGTTTGTGCTGCGTTCCAGAAACTACGTAACTTTTACAGAGCACGCAATCGTCGTGTTAGGTCGAATATTGCCTACGTATCTCAAAATACAAAACTGTAGTATTTCGGGAGTTACCATGAGTTGCAAATAAATCCGGAAAAAGTCACTTTTTGGTGTGGATTTTTGTCCGGCAGGTTCATTGACGTACTTCTTTCAAAATTAAGTTGGAGCCGCCATAACTGTTACCGGTGAGAGGTACAGGTCGTTCATAAACAATATTTTGTGGCATAAGTTGGAAGATATGGATCTCAATGACATGCGCTACGCTCCAGTGCATGCCACGATGGACAATCTGTACGAGGAAAGATTTGAGGGCATGGTAATCTTGCGCGGCAGCGACGTAAACTGGCCATCAAGACCGTGTGATTTAACCTTTAGACTTTTTTTATAGTAAACCAGTTGAGCCCAAAATTTCGAAAGAAAAACCAGACACAGCCCATAACAGCTTTTGGTGCCATCTTAAATCGCAGATTGATGCGAATATACCACAAACTATTGAAAACCTCAAAGTCAACATAATGAAAGCCATAAAGCTAATTCACTCGAATTTATGCGGCAAGTCGTTGAAATGGACCTCCCGAATATGTGCGACCAAGCAAACCAGCGGCGGACATTTAAACAACCTTTCTAAATTGTTGATATCTTAGACACAATTTGTTTTATTTACATTTAAAATCGAGTGATTCTTTTTGAGATCCTTGAAAAGCAGGGTGAGAAATTACCTAAAGTGTCTGTTGTTGATGATGCGACACAGATCTGGAGACTGTTGTGGGTCACTTCCATACCACTCCTTCAGGATCTGTAAATTTTAGAATGTTGATATTACAGAAAATTATAATACTTATTAAAAACATTTCCGACAATTTCAGCCAAAAAAGTTTATGTGGTCACTGCCTCTTCAAGTTGATAATGATTTTATACATACATACATACATATCACTCACGCTAAATCCCGAGAATCGGGGTAAGCAGAGCAATCGGTGTTGTGCTG
>WYDE02172403.1:0-10929 GCA_009867175.2 Adela reaumurella | reverse complement strand
GAGGGAAGCACTGATATGGCACCTACCTACATAAGTCACCAAGGTGTTTAGGCTGACATCACTGGTACCAGAAAAACGGTTCATTAGGTGATGTAACCATCCGTGTCAGTTTAAATAAAAACAAAGAATTACTTTGGGAACAAGTGGTCTTAAAATTTCTCGGAGTTTTAATATGAAGAAAAAAACACCAGACTAGGCACCCTAACATATTATGGAATGAAATCGATGAAAGAGTTGGCTGTCCCTGGGTGAGCTGTTCCAGACACGCTTTAGTTTCTAACATTGCTGTAATAGTTTTAAGTGAAAGGCCTTTTAAAATGTTTCTACAGTCCGGTTTCGAACCTCACCCTTCACCGCACAATAAGCAATTGCCACCTTCTAAACATGCACGCGGCAGCCACTCTGACGCTGCCGAGCTGATCCGACTGATTCTATCTCCGCCTTCAATAGCATTCCTCACTCCTTATCCTATCACCCGATATCTCAAGGCGTCTGTAGATGGTGCGCTCGGCGGTTTTTCTCAGACAGATCCGGACGTGTAGAAACGGGAGCCGCTAATTTGTTAATGTAATGAGACAGTGTTCGGTTGATCCATTTCTACGTTGGAGGGACATGTGTGGAATAATGCTATTCGACACGTCTTTGCTGTCTTTCTCGGGATTCTTATCTCAAGCTATCTTATCTATCTGAAGTTCTAAGATCTATATGTACCCATTTTTTTTCTCAATACTACATGATTCCCAGTATACACGAGTTCTTACCGTCTTCGTACCGTGTGGGGCCGGTACATAAAAAAAATGACCCCACTGCATCTCTTCCCACGCATGTCGTAAGAGGCAACTAACGGATAAGGATAAGATACCGTGCTAAAGGGCGACAGTCTCGCCACCTCTCACCTTGGTACGGTACTTCCACAGAGTCATGCAGTAGATGGGACTTCGTGCCTTACATGCTGCTTGATAGATATATTGTTCAAATAAATACCTTGCGAAATGTGGTGGACGGTGTTGTGCTGTAATTACCAGAGTTCTTGCAGCTCAACACCGATTGCTCTGCTTACCCCGATTGTCGGGATTCAGACTCCGGGACACAATAGTCCCGGAACTAAAATATTCTGTGACATTTTGTAATACTGACCATTAACGAATTTCAAAACAATGTTTAAACTTGGAACACAGCCGATAATTTGTCATTTTTAATCGGGAGAAGGGCAAGGCTATAGCTTGTTGGAGAAGGGTCGATGGAAAAATGTACTGAAAGAATCAAGACAAGAATCGGAATGTTATGAATAAAATTACTTGGTTTTTATATCTCACCAAAACGTTGACTCCGTTGGAGAAATAAATTATTGTTCTCGCGGCTCTGTCCGCACGTTTAGAACAAACACGGACCTCGGTGTATTACGTCACACTTGGTAAGTTTTTGTCCTTTTGCATCCATTTCATTCGCCCCGCTGTTGTGTACAGGCCTCTTTCATGAATAATGTAATGTAAGGCCTCTGTCAATTCGGAAAGCTGACTCGTTGCTCTGAAAAATAAATATGGAGATACCTTGTTGTGATGTAATTAGGTGACCGGTAAACTCTGGAACGCTCTCCCTGCCCACATATTTCCCTCCATGTATAGTCTCGAGTCCTTCAAGAGGGGCGTGTATAGGCACCAGTCAGGCCTGCATGGCATTCGCAACCTCCGATAAAACCGAATGTCCATGGGCGTCATTAGTCACCTTATGGGTGGCTTCGCACCATGTGTCGCACTTTCAATAAAAAAAAAATTATATTTACACATAGTCGACATTTTCAAATTACTGATCATTTATAATCTGAAAAAGTCTGGGAACAATTCCCTCTGGCAATAGGTCTGCCTTCTAAGTGTGTATGATGTATTTATGTTGTACTCAGGCCTGCAGCAGGGTGACTGGACGGGCGGGATCGCGCTGTACGCGGTCTTCGCGGGCTGGGCCACCATCAGTGTCGCCATCCTGGTGCTCATGGAGGGACTCTCCGCCTTCCTGCACACGCTGCGTCTACACTGGTACCCTCATATATTTATTTGAATTGTTTTCTGTTGCATTAGTCTTTAATTTTTTAGAATACACGTCGATAAGTCTGGAAGCCGAGAGGGACGCCGACGGGGACAGGCCGAGGTGGCGGAGTTCTCCGGGATGACAGGAGCGCAAGCTTCGACTGGTGGGTGGTGATAGACACGGTGGCGACGGCAGCGGCTGACGCGTTGAGGCGCAGCGGGTGCCGGTCGGGGGCCACCACCACCCCCTGTCTCGGAGAGCTCGGCATCTGCTGAGCACTAACTACCACTACTGCGCAACCCAACACGTTGACTCCCTCGGCGGGAGTCAGTAACCGGCCCTGCTTCCATATTCGTAGTGGTCCAGCGCCTCTGTGGCATGCTTGGGACAAGAGTCTGCATAAGGCTTCCGCCGTCGCCGGGGCCAGCGCTCTCTATCTATTCCGACCTCTATAAGTCTCAAACAAATTCTGCCACTCAAATATTTTTTTTTTGTTGAAGTTGGCAACATTTTTCAGAACGACGACAACGCCTCACCCGATTGCAGACTTATTGTGTGCGCTCTCTACAAGCTTTTTGCCCGCGTCTTTGCCTGTGGTATATCAACCCTCCCCATCCCCGGTCGACGAGTTCCGTTGTTTGTTGTTCAGGGCATCGGTTATTATTCCTAAGAGCCTGAAAACCTAACCACTGTAAAGCTCTGACTTTGCAGCTGTTAATGACATTTGAATTTTAAGTAGCAAATTTTGTCTCATCTGTATCTTTTCAATTCCTGTCCGAGTTCTTCATTCCTGCCGTTAGCCTGTTGTCACAAGTTGGGAGAACTTATTTTCTTTATTAAATATCACATATTATAGTAAACTGTGTCCAGACACTAGTATTAGACTTTCTTTAGCATCAATGATCTAAAGTCTTGAGGATACCAGGGCCCTTACTGGCACACATCACATGAGTGAATTTGAATAATGCAATACTAAGTTAACCGTAACTAAAAGAAAAGAGAATGAAAATAAATTCCGTAGGTGTTTCTCGCGTGACAGTCATTGACAAAATGTCCTCTGTCACCAGGGTGGAGTTCCAGAGCAAGTTCTACAAGGGCGAGGGTTACCTGTTCCAGCCGTTCTCCTTCGAGGTGATCCTCGAATCCGCCGCTCAAGGAGAAGAGTAGGCACCGCCGTCCGTCTAGGCGCTAGAGTTCCACTACTAATGACCGCAACTTAGATTGCAGCAAGTTTAAAAAAAAAACAACAGGACAAGGGTAATGTCAAAATTATGCTCTATAGTGTTGTAATACAGCTTATATTCCTGTGGCAGTCACTTACTGTAGAAAAGAGATATAAATCCATAATGGTAACAGAAGTTTGCGAATTTAGGGTGTGGTAGTTCCTTTTGGCAAGGTGTGTTTCTGCATTTGTTTGTTTTGTGACATTTCTAATGTGTTAAATAAATTATCTAGACTAATCACTCAAACATCACATTTCTTTTTTTCTTTGTTTATTCTTCACTTAATTATTTTATTTCTATTCTACGAGAATTATATTCTTGCATCTTGTCATCTATACTTTTAGATAGGAAAATATAATTTTCACTTGAGTTGTAGGAAATTCACACTGAATAAAATATGAATTCACAATGATTTTCTGAACTGTTCAAAGGCGTTAGTAGTAGACTCTGAGCGACTTATATATAGAACGCTTCTTTAAACTATCGCTGCTAAATGAATAGTGTTTCGTAAGTAGAGCAGATTGAATATTGTTTGCGTGTAGGCAGCTCTTGTGATCCATGTCCTGACTTAGTCTTTCGGTAGATTAGAAAGTGTTCGATAAATATATGAACTTAGGAAAATCTGTGAAATGTAAAAAAAAAATATCGTGGAAATTGAACGCAGTAGAGAGGTAGTTATTTTTTTATTTTGTTACGAGTTGTAAAATTATTTATTCGTAAATTTTCAGACATGACAGATTTTAGGCGCCTGTATTCATTGGCTAACTATGACGTAATGTTGTATTTGCATCTCGCTCTCAGATATGTGTTGGAGTAAAGAAGACTATCGGCATTCGTTAATAGTTGGAACGATGTGTAGTGGCGCCTTGAGGCTTAGAGACGAAAGTAGGTTTGATTGGGGGGTTCCCATTTCTTGTAGCGAATTTAAAATGTAAGGATCAAGTTTATTACTTTCGTACTTGGGTTTTTATTTTTAAAATGAGTTTACTTAATATATTTTGATTTTGATATCCTTATTGTGATTTTATTTTTAACTTCCCTGTTGTTTCGTCCTTACGCTGGTGCGTATCTACAGTACGTTTTATTTTTTCATATTACAATTGTTTTCCTCCTATATTTTTTTTTTACTTTTGGTAAGGAAGAAATTAATAATATTAAGGAAAAAATATAATTAATGGAAACTTTAAATAATTAATATAAAATAATACATATTGTACTTTCCACTATATATGGAAATTTAACTTGTTGATCTCTATCTACAATATTTTATTCCTTTAAAATACGTAAAATAAACTAATTGCTCTTCAAAAGTACACTTAAAGTATAAACGTTGTATCTTAGAGAAATAAATGTTTAAAATTTTAAAATATAATGTCAGTAGTGTGTAGATATTGTGAATTTATCAATAAAGTATTATTTAGTTGATTCCTGTTTTCATGGACTTTACTCTTGCACAAAAAAGGCGTAGATCTCGTCTAGAAGTTTTCTTATGGCAATTTGGAACTTCTGTGAACGGCAGGTTTTAAAACTATTGAAAAATTTAATACAGTAGAGCGTCGATTATCCGAACTAATTGGGGGCATGGGTGTTCGGAAAATCGATTTTTTCGGATATTGACCTCTATACATCTATGAATAAATAACTTTGTAATGTATAAACATTAACATATTTATGTTTTTAATAATGCAGATTTATTACGTTAAAATACCTATTATGATAGATATTATAAAGGGGCGATTGTTCGCTATCGTGAATTGCCGAAACGGGTGCAACAAACCTCTCGCGTCGTTTGTATGGTGCGACGCACGCGCCGCTAACTCAGTTTTAATGCTGTTCGGTTAAGCGGCCGTTCCGATGACCGAAGTTCGGATAATCGACGCTCTACTGTAATACAAAGTTTTATGTGTTCCACGTTTGCACTCGAGAAGCTCTTACCGAGGAAACGACTCTTAACAATGCACAGTAACGCTATCTAGGTTCAGACAGTGGAACTGCAACCAGGAATCCTTTACTCGTCTTTACCTACAGCGATAAGTGGTTTCAGTTTTGTCGGTACTCTCCTTAGTCGGCTTGAGCACGTGCATTGTCGTAATGCCGCGTGCAAAGTGCGAAGTAATATAAACTCTAAGTCAAACTCCGTAGGCACATTTTGACTAACGGTAAGAAGGAGTAGGTGATTAAATGCGTAGGTGTTTTCGTTTAACAAGCAACTAATGTATCTGTAACGTAGTAACAAGTTAGTAATCTGTGCCACTACATACAGGCCCGTCTCTGGAGTAACAGTTGCCCGGGGCAAACACAAGCTTAGCGCCGCTCCACACTTAGGGCGAGCGAACGCGAATGCGTGCACTCGCTTGTGTTTGGTGGCCAAACACGGTGGTCGTGTTGGCCAAACGCCGCACGCGCGCACGATGGCCATGCAGTGTGTTAGAAAGAGATAGCAATAGAGGCGGCTTTAGAGGCAATATTAGAGGTAATTTTTCCATACAAACTGTTTATTCCCTGGTTTTTGACCCTTGCTTAATTATTTTTTCAAATATGATCAATATCATCTGTTTCGTTTTGAGGTTTTACTATGGCATAGACAAGCGCTAGTTCATTTTGTTGTGGTTTGAAGGACTTTGACATTTCTAATTATGAAAAGAGTGGTATGTCATTGAAGTCGATATTTTTGTTGTTGACATTGAAAATATTATGAAAAAAGATTGATTTGATTTTGATTCTTTGTGGATAAAAATATTAAAAAATCCTTCGGATTGTGTGGTTCAATAAAACCGAAAATCATAATTACGCACATCGAGTCCACGAGTACCCGCGGCAGTTTGGTTCGGTATCGTCGCGCGCCCGCACGGCGGCAGCGCAACCGTGCATAATGTTGGCCATACAGTGTTGGTCTTTCGGGATAGTGAAATAGTGAATTTAGTAGCAGCGTAAATTCCACAAATTCCATCTGGATCAACTGGTGGTGCCGAAATATTTGGAACAACCAATATTGCCTCGCCTGTACTCGCCATGGCTGTCCCCGAGCTTCCTGGACTGGACACCACGACGTGAGCCCGCCGCCTTTCCTGGAATCGTCACAAGTATCCTTTATTCCCCTTCCTAACTTCACCGAGCGCTCGGTTAGGTAGGGATTAGGAATATCGGAGGACGGTGGACGGCAGCAAGCTGCTGGTCCGGTGTACCTCGAACCGGAAGACTCCGTCTTGGTAAGTACTGCCCTTCTTTGTTTGATTCATACCAGCTGAACGGGGCTGGCCCAGTCAGCGGCCCCTGCTTTTGGTAGCTGGAACTGGCTGGTGGTAGCAGATATTTGCGGCGTGTTTCGCGCGAACAATAAAAAATCCTTTATTGTTTATTTATATGGTTTAATAAATTATATTTACAAAAAGGCGTATAAATTTTTTTTTTTAGAATATATTTCGCCTACTTTGGCGTCTTCAGTTCAATAATAATAAAATAACATGCGCAAGTTTGACATAACTGATTTTCATTAATTGTTGTAGTAAATCTTGTTGTCTTTGGTCGCATTATGTACGCAACATAACATGACCATAAACAACAAGCGACCGCGCAGGAGGATATTGATCATCACATGATGAGAAGAACAACGACGATCCTGCACGCGCATTGGGCACCTATGTATATAATTATAACAAAGCACCCTGGTTTCACCATGGTTTGTGATTAGTGAAGTCGGTGTTATTACGTACGCGTATCAGGACATTCTGAACACACACACTGAATTTATTGTTGAACATTGATGCCTGGTGAATGGTACGCCGCTCCTAGCGACCAGATGAAGGAGGACTCAAAAGTCCGTAGGTCTAGTTCTGTTATTGGTGGATGGAATGACTTGATGATTCGAACTTGCTATAGCATCTATTGAATGTTTCCGAGTGTAGTCTTGTGTGCGGTGTGGGCGGGACGGGCAGTGGAGATGAGTTTACAGAGTCTCAGGTGAGTGAGGTGAATCGATGGTGGTTCATTCGGATGTGAAGTGCGTTGATGGTTGATCCTAGCGCGTGGTGATGCATGAGGTATAGCATGTATGTATGCAGTGATAGTGTAGTGTGGAGTTGGTGAGATTTATGGTGGATGACTCATTTATTAAGGAACAAGTTTTTCACGAGAGCATTGTGGTCTGAAAGAAGATATAGTGACGAGGATTGAGAAAGGAATGCTTCGGTGGTTCGGTCATGTTGGAAGAATAGATGATAGAAGACTAACGAAAGAAATTTTTGGAGCGAATGCAAGTGGAAGAGTCCGGAAGGGTGGCCCTAGACGCACATACCTAGAACTGATCGAGCAGGTTCTCAAAAAGGTCAAGTGCGCTGTACACGTAACCGACGATCATGTATGAATTATATTCAAGAAGCGGCGAGGTGTGTCAAGATCGTGGCACGTGCAGATCTCTTGTCTCTGCCTACCCTCCTGTGAAACAGGCGTGGCGCTATGTATGTATGTAAAGTAAAAATTAACTGACCTTTGCGGATAATTCTGTATGATACCTACTGAGCAGCTTTAAATAAAATTATTTTAATTTTTTTTTATATTCTCCATACATTTTAAGAGTAGCTTTCTGTATTAAAATTTATATGATTAAAAACAATTTGTTTTTTGTAGCTTATTTCAAAAGTTGTTCGGTTTCATGTAGTCAATCAGCCCTAATCGGGTAGCAGTACCTATTTCTATAAGTATTTATTTGTTCGCAATATGTACCTACAGTCAACAAGTTTCATTTCTGACGTCTGAGGAACCTTGTCAAATTTAATTAATCTTTAGAATGTGTGCTTGCAACGCTCTTGCAAGTATAAATTAGGCAAGGTTCCTCGGACGTCAGAAATGAGACTTGTCATGTCAGTTCAGTGTAGCCGGCTGGAATTGAGGGAAGCGCTGACACGGCATCTACCTAATTCACCAAAGTGTTTAGGCTGACATCACTGGTACCAAGAACTGGTGCATTAGCCTTTGTGAAAACGTGTCGGTTTCCATAAAACCGCCGTACCATTTTTTATGGAACCCGACACGTTTCCACTCAAAATATAAATGCAAATAATGAAATTTTATTGACAGTGTCACCCGCCAAAGACCCCCTGGAGCAGAGGCGACATCGACCCAGACACAAGTCCGAGAGCCACGACGATCCCGATATGTGCAGGTCATTTTATAAGTTATCTTGACACTTCCTTAACATCTACTTAATACAATAATTCTAAAAGTCATTCATTCAATGACAGACAACACACAGTCTAGTGAGAGTTGCACTTGGTTGTATAATGACAAATACACGTGGCGCTGAACGTGTTAAAAACGGTTTAGTGTTTTCGTTATTTGAATTGCAAATCACATGTACATTTGCACTGTGTGCGAGGAGAACAAAATAAAACACAAATTATATACCACTGAAAATACAAATGGCATGCAATAATATAGTTAATATATTTTCGTACAGGGATAGATAATCGGAATCAGATTATTGATTAAAGTAATCCTAATAGCTGATTATTGATTAAAATAATCGTAATCGCTGATTATTGGTTAAGGTAATTGGAATCGTAATCGCCGATTGATTATTGATTAGAGTAATCGTAATCGCTGATTATTTATTAAAATAATCGTAATTGGTAATTGATTATTTATTAAAGTAATTGGATTCGTAATTGCTGATTATTGATTAAAGTAATCGTAATCATAATCGATAAATCAATCATCTTTGGAACCCTAGTAATTATATAATTCCTTCAATCAAGGATTTCTTTGTCCTTAGTGATATCGATAGTGTGCAGATGCATTCCCAACTTTTTTCCACGTGGAGCGACGGCAGAATGTGTTAGGAGGGATAGCGTCGTGGTGCATCTTGGAACAATCGCCGTTGTACAGACTATATTGCTTGCCTATTGGAATATATTGAAGTAATTATTGTTTTCTCTACAGGTGCCAAGACAGAAAAGAACGGATACCAAAGATAGCCTCTCTAAACAGAAACGATTCAGGTAACTTATACTTATTTTAATATTAATAAAACTAACCACACATAGATTTATAAATTTATTTGTGGCAATATTAAAACAAATAAAACTGAACTACTTATAGAAAAGAAAGTAGCTAATTAAAACTTTCTACAAATAAGGTTAATAACAATAACCGAAATACAAATAACGCAGGCTTATTAAGTGGCATGTATCCCACTCTGTCAACACTAAACACCGCGCGCTCTCTCTGTCTCAATGCTGAGGCTGTGTGCGTCTGTGTGTCGTGACGTCACGGTATGACGGTGCACACTTAAAATCTGCTGGAGATGAGTTGGACACCTCTTTCTGAGGGTATGTATCTACAAGTATGTATTATTTGAAATAGTTTGCCGCTTTATTACAGAAGAGATTAGTCCGGAACAACTGGCGTGGTTCCTGCGTGAGACCCTGAACAAGAACTCACGCGACCGACGCGCCCTTCTCAAGATAGAGAAGGAGCTCATAGCACTCGTCAACGATGTCGGGTGTGTAGCTTTCTTGTTTTTATGGTCCTCACCTCATAAAAAAAAACAGAACCCTTATAGGATTGCTTTCTTGTCCGTCTGTTTGTCTTTCAAAACCTTTTTTCTCAGGAATTGGTAGATGTATCAACTTGGAATTAATATCAAATGCTAAGGTCTACGGTCCCTTGGTGGTGTAAGTCAACGCAATCAAAAGATACGGCCATTTATCATATATTGCCAGCAAGCTAAAGCCGAAGCCACGATGGGGTCTTGCGACGACGGTGTTGTACCTCGATCAACACCCTTCTCTACTGCCAATGGGCCCGGATATATTCGGTGAAGCCGTCTATTCAACCGCGCTGGGGAACCCCTTTCAAACTCACTTAACAAAACCTATAGGGTACTTGCCGATTGACCTAGAATCATTAAATTTGGCAAGAAGCAAGGTAAAGGAAATCCGAACATCGTTAATTTGTAGATGTATCACATATTGCGAGCCGTGTTGTCCAGGAGTCCAAGAGTTTTGACCATTACACTATTTCAATTGAACTCTGTGTATGCTTTATCATCAGCCGGTGTGTGGTCCGGTTCCCGTCGGTCTCCTCCTACGGCCGGATGCTGATCCATCGCTGCGCCGAGCTGTTCCAACTGAAGCACACCTTGGACCACCTCAACAAGAACACCGTCCTTGTCTCTAAGACAGGTATGCTTTTATTGGCTAAGCGAAGTGAAGCCTCGTACTCGACTAGTGTCAAAAAACTTGTTGTCTCTGTTTGTTTGTCTGTCTGTTTGTCACAATACTCCTCCTAAACGGTTAGGCCGATCGAGCTGAAATTTTATAGGCTCATTTTATATATTTTTTATTGAAACTGACACGGATGGCTACATCTCCTAATGCACCAGTTTTCTGGTACCAGTGATGTAAGCGTAAACACCTTGGTGAATTATGTAGGTAGGTCCCATATCAGCGCTTCCCTTAATTCCAGCCGGCTACACTGAACTGGAAGGAAAACACGAACTATGGTTTATCGACCACGAAAGTGTTTTATCGACTGTACCATAGAGAGTGTTCTGAGGAGCTGCATGATGCGATCCCACCATCCCCGTTCCACCAACGCACCACACACCTCGGTCAGGGATTGCATTCACACACTGTTACCATTCCCAAAATGAGGACACACCGCTCTGCCAAGTCGTTCGTAT